>CM062288.1:288602376-288831114 GCA_031216915.1 Pictodentalium vernedei
TCATAATTCTCTTTGACTTGGCACTCCCACATCCTTTACCAGGTCGAAAGAATATTACATACTGTAAATACCATAAAATCTGCCATGACAAATTTGAAGAAGTCCCTGATTCAAAACTAATCAGTTCTATGGACCCATATTCTCCTAGGTTCACTGATGAGAACAGAAATGCCAAATCCCCCAGACTTAAACCTGAACATCAGTGGCGACAAACCAAGCTGTCTGTTGACATGGAGATGTCTGTTGGCCAATGAAATACTGTTAACAAACGTGTTAAAGTGGCAAAGCAAAAATACTTTTCCACCTCAATATCTGAAAAATGCAAATTCCCCACGTTCTTTTCACAGTCATTGAGAAGTTGTTGTACCGACAAAAAACACCATACTACCTGATTATTTATTGTCTGCGGACTTTGCAAATCCATTTTCAAGTTTCTTTATTGAAAAGATCAAAGGTATCAGAGCATCGCTTGATACAAGTGCATACTTCATTTTTTATCATTCTACTCATATGGCACACACCTGCCCATAGGCTGTCACACAGCTTGCACATTTTAAACTTCTAGCACTCAAAGCTATCCATAATAAAATATCCAGGGTCCAATCTAAACAGTTTGCATTAGGTGTCATTCTGACATGGTTGCCCAAAGCATGTCATTCAGAATTTGTTACATCAGTTTTAAAACTAGAGGTGTGTGTGACTGTCCCAGATGGGCCTGTCCATTACCCCGCCGCCATACTTATTCTAAGACACAACGGGGCATAACTCTGGCAAAAAAGTCTGATGAAAACTATAATCGTAGGTGCACAGGTTCTCATGGTGCTGAGCATTCATCCCAAGTTTCAAGCAGATTGTATGAGAAAATTGCCGGACAAAATTATGTCAATGGATGGATGCACAGGTTTCCATGGTAGTAAATATCCATACCAAGTTTCAGACAGTTCAGGCAATCTAAATAGAAAAGGGGCATAACTCTGGTTAGAAAAGTCCAATGAAAACTATAATCGCAGGTTCAACTCGTTGTGTGTGTATGGGGGGGGGGGGGGGCGGTATAACTTGTAAATGCGGGTTTTAAAATTGTAACAAGTGAAAGTCTTGCGTTTTTCTTAAGCACATGAAGCATGCTTTAGTCAAGTCCCTTCTCAAAAATCATCGCTAGACTCAAAAGTTTTGAAAAACTACAAAATAGTTTCTAATCTGGCATTCCTATCTAAGATTGTCCAGCGGGCAATTGCGTCTCAGTTAACTTCTCATATGACCATCAATGGCTTATCCGGGGTCTTCCAGTCTGTATACAGTCAAATTTGTAGCACTGAAACAGCGCGTTTGAGAGTGCAAGATGACATTCTCTTATCCATGGATAAACATAAAATTTCCTATTTTGTTTTGTTTGACTTTAATATCACGGGGTTGTTATTTTAAGATTATTCTAAATTTTAAAAATAAGTAAACAAATCTAGTTATTTAGAATGAATGAAAGAAAGAAATTGTTTAATGATCAATGGCAGTAAACTGGGTACGCGCATTAATTTAATTGAGTTCGCATTCGGAAAGCGTCCTTTGTTCAGTCACTGCCATGCAGGGACTCTATAAACAATGCATTCCAAATTACAACTTATTGAAAAGTCTGTTCATGACTGACTGCAGGTCATCAAAGCCGTCTTTTCTAAATTAGCACCTTTGCCCGAATCAAGTTTTTGATAAGGGATGCGCGCGCCTATATAAGACCCCTCGAGTTTACTTCAAAACAGACTCGCCAGGATGGAATAATCTTTAGTTCACGCGGTGTAGTGAAGCGTTAATGTGTGGTTCCGGTAAGCCGTCATTTGGACGACAGGATTTAGTTTATAGTATTTAGTTGTGATAACACGTCGTAGTTACATAGTTATTAGTTAACAGTTTTAAATGTATTAGTGAACCTGTGTCATTATATGATCAGTTGTTATTATTGCGGGTTAGAAGCACTGTTAGTAGAAATTGTAGGTGATAAAGTAATCTGAAAGGTGAACTTTAATATTAAAGATAATTCCCCATAATTTGGCAGGCGCAACGGGATAAATACGCACATGGGCGGTTGAGTAAAAGATTGCGTGATTTCTTATCAGTAGTTGCAGCTTCGACCTTTCTCTACGAATATAAATTTGGGAAACAATTTAGTTTTAGATAATATTTTAGTACTTGTTTTTGGTGGGATTCAGTGACTAGTCACAAAACTCATTTCAATTGTGTTTGGGATTATTTATTGAGGATTTGTTGGCTATTTGTAAATAAGAGCATAGAAGATTTATATATATAAATTGTTGGTTGTTAATAGTCCTTATCTTATTAATGAAGAAGTCCTGAGTACCCTAGGATTTGATGAAACCTCAGCCTTCGCCAAGAAATTAGCCCGTGTTAGTTCATTACCGTTGAAAGCAATTGATTGAAGCGCAGCGCTACTCTGTGGCTTGTGAATAAGCAATTGCGATCTACAAGAGTGAACTAGTGAAAGTCCCCCGTCCCAGGTGAAAGAGTATCCTAGATCCCCAGCACAGTTGATCAATCCCAGCCTTGGCCCTCTGCTGACGAGCGCCCTCTGGCAAATAAATATTCACTCTCTCCGAGACATTGCCAAGGCGGTGTTCCAGGGCACAGTAATTTCTATTTATCAGAAAGCGCTAACACCTGTATAGACACCTAATTGAGCGATTCCCAGGTGGAAGCAACGCGCGTGGTTCCACTTAGAAGGCGGACCCTTTGGTCATATTAGCACCAAAAGATTGGAAGAATGAATAGGTCTTACAGTCACAAGCCATGCTTCTGACTAGTTTGCATTATATCTCTCAGGTCGCACATAAAGAGTAGTAACTGACAACAAATTATCAGGACAAGTAACACTTACTTCAGTTCAAGGGTCAGTGTTAGGCTCATTACTCTATCTGGAGCCATAGCTTTGATACTGATTGTTATGGTCTGTCTATCACATTAATCAATAAATATAACAACATTTTCCCTTAATATTCAAGATTCAATGATTGCCTCTCACTGCTGTGCCTGTAATCTTGGTTATTTCTCGGATGAAAGTCTGACGAGCATGTTAAGCACATTTGTCGGTACATTTAAGTAACATCAGAAACGTTTGGCCTTCATCATTAACACAAAAACATCAGAGTGGCTTGTTTGCACCTTTGTTAACTGGTAGAGTGCTGGAAGCCCATATTTGAGCTTTATTATGACGGATGAGTGCTGCAGTTTGAAGGCTTCATATTCTGTGAATGTTCTTCATATAATCTTCAAAGTAAAATTATTTAGCCTGTAAGGATTTGCCTTGAGGTAATTCGTGCAATTTCCCAACAATTTTAACAAGCCAAAGACACGTGAACAAAAAGATAATTTAGCAATTTACCAGTTAATAGTTACTTTGACTAATGTAACTCTTTTTTTAACTTCACTCTTAAAGGGATGTAGCACTCCGTGGTAGACTGTTGGACTTCTATGCTAGAGGTCCCGAGTTCAATCCTCGCCTGGGACGACCCGTGTTGTGTCATTTGGGCAAGGCACTTTATCCCGGGTACCTACACGGGGGCACAATGACGCCGTGTACTAAGGCCTACTGCACGTCGATGATGCACATGTCTTCAACCGCTGTGACCCTGTTTGAGCAGAGTTAGAATGTTGAGGATCTGACAGTTGCTCGTCGATACTCGATGATTCTCTCCGGGTACTTCGGTTTCATCCACCCATAAAACTACCACGGTCACGATTAGCCAGTGTGCATAAAAGTACGTGACTTAAATACCAATAAATAAATTAATTAATTAATTAATTAATTAATTAATTAATTAATTAATTAATTAATTAATTAATAAGGGATGCAGCACATCCAGAATTGTGCGGCGCATCATCGCCGGCATGTGTCATCACCTAGTATACAAAGAACTGCCATATTGCACTGTTTTTTAGATTTCCACTGGTTTCCGATTCATCAAAGAATTCATTTCAAATATTTTTTTTTGTATCATCAAATGCATCAAATGATCTGCGGCACCCTACTTGTATGATTTGCTTATCAGTAACAAACCACATTGTCTCTTCAGTCATCATATAAATTTAATCTGGTTCAGCCCTCATCTGAATTAAGTTGTGCCGGCAATAGGGCATTAATATAATATTTACAAAAATACAAAATAAAATAAAAACCAACTGATAACATGCAATTTTACAAAATATGGCCTGAGAAACAGAAGATCTACTTTGAGAGTGCGCGTGTGTGTGTGGCGGGGGGGGGGGGGGGGCACTAGTCATATGACTCAGTCATTTGATTTATCTGGCAAATGAGCTAATATTTTTAAGATAAGTTTAATGAGTATCATTTCATATTTACTGGTTCCGAAAATCACTATGAATGCCAGACAAATTCATAGACTAGAATTGGGAATCAAAGGTTGCGGAATGCATCCTTTGATTCTCGAATCTGTTTTATGAATTTCTCATGTATCGGCAATTATATTCAGAAATGAGAACCATAAAATTCCTGGTATCGTGACTGACTTTCAAAAATGAGAACTAGAAAATTCCCATTCCCAGAGTTAAACTATAAGAATGGTATAGAATGAGTGTTCCAGGCATTACTAACGGACAGACAAGAGGTGAACAAATGAATAGTACAGACATTACTTACAATATGGTTTTGGAAAGTTGTATACAGGACTATCATCAGATACAACAGTAATGCTGCCACCAGTCTGTGAAGCTTGGCATGTAAACTCTAACACATAATCCTCTTTGTTTACATCTATAGTTAGTTGTTCATTATTCATTGTATATTTAGGATGAGGGGATACAACAGTCCTCCTTTCTTTCCATGTATATAATAAAGATAAACCATGTCCACTAGGTTGAGTTGTTGATGATGCAATACATCGTATACTGAACTGTTGACCTACTACTGGATGGGTGTTTGTAACTGGTTGAATGCCACTGATGGAAGGCTTGCCTGCAATAAACAAAGACTTATTTATAATTATTAAAATTTATTTTCTTTCCCAGTATTGCCAATTATCAACCTTGGCAGATAGGACTTCAAACACTGCTCATGTTGCATCGATCTTAGCCGATATGAAACAAGTAAAGTTGCCTCCTTGGTGCATTACTTGACACTATCAATTCGTTTACATCAAGATCGGCACGGTTATTCTATTTATTTATTGGTGTTTAAGGTCACATGGTTCTGCGCAAGGGCAATTGTGACAACAACTTATATATATAAAATCATGTCTGGTACAGTTATTCACTGAATGCAATCAGGTAAATTGTTACTTGGCATTATGGAGTGGTCTGAAGCTGAGTTGTTGTACAAGGAAATAATGAGGGCAATAAGTAAAGATTAGGTGGATGAAGAGAAGAAATAAGAGAGTTGTGCAGTAAATTCCCAGATTTGCCAATTAGCAGATAGGACTTCAAACACAGCTGATATGGCATAGATCTTGGCCAAAGCTACCGCCATGAGGCATTACAAGGCACAACCAATTTGTTTTCATCAACATCAGCAAGGTTATTTTATTTATTGATTGGTGTTTAAAGTCACACACTTCTGCACAATGGTTAATTGTGACAACAACATAATATAAAATCAAGTCTGGTACAGTTATTCATTGCATGCAATCATGAAAATTGGTACTCAGCATAATGTAGTGGTCTGAATCTGAGTATTTAAATTTCGGACCGGACCCAAAAACACTCGTTCTCGTCTCACGGTGATAACAAAGGTACCCAAGAAGTTTCGCAAAGATCGATTCATAAATACGGCCTCTAGCCCGAGCCGTGTGTACGATGCGACAGACGGACAGGTGGACGACGTGCGACGGAACATGGCAATACCTCAAAGGCTTACGTACTGTAGTCATGGTCCTAAGAAAAAAAAACAACTGCAAGCTGAAAGCCCTGAGGGGTCACTGGGTTTGAAGAAACAAACTCAAACACGAACTCTTACAACTTGGATAATGGAGCTGTGTTTAATTGTTACAAGTACAGTTCACTGACTTTTTGCTGAATAAAAGGAAAATCGACCAAACGAGCTGCACATATTCTAGGTTAAGGGTTAAGTGAGACTACAATCACAATAAACACATCTATAAGCAATATAAATCACCGTAATGTGAAATAAAGTTTAATTCAACACAACTTCTTACAACAGAAATTTACTACAATTTCCACCTAAAAAAAATGAAGAAGTATTTCCTGAACATGAGGCTTAAGTACTGTAGTCATAGTCCTAAATAACCCACAACTGCAATATAAAAGCCCTGGGGTCCCTGTGTTTCAGGAAATCAACTCAAACACAAATTCTTACAACTCGAATATTAGAGGTGTCTAAAACACTCACTGTCACACGCACAAGTTACAGATTTTTTGCTCCAAAAAAAAGAGCAAACTAACCGCATGTATACTAAGTATAAGGGTACAGATTTTTTGCTGAAAAAAGAGCCAACAAACCGCATGTATACTAAGTATAAGGGTTCAGAGAAACTACACTAAAAAGCAGACCTTTTAGCAATATAGATCACCATAATATGCAGTAAAGTTTATTTTAACACAACTTCTTACAACAGAAAATTGACTAAGTTTTCACATAATGAACAAGAGGCCCTAAGAGGCTTTAATCGCTCACCCGACTAAGTGGTTGGAAGGCGTATTTTGAGTCACATTCAGTTAGGCATGGTTCATTAACACTACAGAGGAAGGCATGAATTTATTCATAACTCTAGTGTCCATGTCAGATGATCATTATCATAGGGCTGTCTGCTTGATGTCCTATCAGCTGTACACACTTTCAACGGTTGTTATGTCACTGCAGTTTGAATGGATTTTTTTAAAGTAAATCGCTAAAGAATGGACTTGAACAACCTTCAACCTAACTTGCCCGCCATCCCCATAGAGACCCAAATATTAAACCTTGACTTGAATTGAACAAACTTGAATCTGACCCCCTTAAAAATGTTATATACCAAATATGAAGAGAAATCTACTCATTTTGCACTTAATTAAATTTCAGACTCGAACAGAGAGCCCTAATATTAACCCAGGGACGATTTGAACAAACTTCAATCCCCCCCCACCCCAACCCCAAAGATGTTGTATACCAAATATGAAAGCATTCTGACTCGCGGATCTGAAGAAGGAGATTTTTAAAGAAATATCCTCATATTGCACTAAGTTAAACTTTGGACTCTCACAGGGAGGTCAAATATTAACTCAGAGACACGATTCGAAAAACAAATTTAATCTGATCCCTCCCCCACCACCACCACCATCAAAGGAATAGACTCGATTTGAACAAAGTTGAATCTAACACCCTAGAGATGTTGTATACCAAGTATGAAACGGTTCTGACCAGTGGGTCTAAAGAAGAAGATTGTTAAAGAAATGCCATCATATTGCACTAAGTTAAACTTCGAGCTCCGATAAGACAGCCCAAATATTAACCCAGAGACCCGATTGAACAAACTTGAATCCCCCCCCCCCCCCCCCCTTCCGCAGAGATGTTGGAGAGATGTTGTATACCAAATGTGAAAGCATTTTGACTGGTGGATCAAAAGAAGAAGATTTTTAAAGAAATTTCCACATATTGAACTAAGTTAAACTTCAGGTTCCAACACGGAGGCCAAATATTAAGTCAGAGACTCGATTGGACGAAACTTAAATATGACTCCCTTAGAGATGTTGTATACCAAATATTAGAAGATTCTGACTGATGGTTCTGGAGAAGAAGATTTTCTATATTTTTTTTCAAATATATGGATACTATCCAGGTCATGCCCCTTGTGGTGTTCTCCGTAACTGTATTTGAACAAATGTGAACTGACATATGATAAGGAAGACACACCAGATTTGGTTTAATTTGGCCCAGTAGTTTGTGAGAAGTCGATAAAGTAAAGTTAACGCCGGGCGACGGATAGACGGACGGATGGATGACGGACGAAAGGTGATCAGTAAAGCTCCCACTTAGCTTTGCTCTGGTGAGCTGAAACCAAATGAAGGGAAATTTCAAGAAAATAAGGGTTCACTACTGTAGTCACGTTTCTAAATAACCCACAACTGCTATTTGAAAGCCCTGGGGCCATTGGATTTAAGGCTATTTACTCAAACACAAATTCTTACAAAATTGGATGTTGATGTTGACGCCGGCACCGACGGGATCATGACATTACCTCACCTCTACTTGGTAGTAGGGGAGCTGAACCAGAGTCTCAAGTGAGCCTAAAATGTTCAGCTGGCTCAAGTTATCAGAAGAGATGAGTATGTCAGTAAGTGGTGGACAGCAAGAGTAATTTTTGATTTGCTATGACACAACCAAATGCAATTTATTTATTTATTTATTTATTTATTTATTTATTTATTTATTTATTTATTTATTTATTTATTTATTTATTTATTTATTTATTTAATTATTTATTTATTTATTTATTTATTGGTGCTTTAAGGACACATATTTCTGCACAATGGCTAAAAATTACCTCGACTGTCTTACGGGCGGAGGAAGCCGGAATATCCGGAGAAAACCACCGAGCAACGGCGAGCAACTGTCAGCTCCTTAACATACTAACTCCACGCAAGCAGGATTAGCATAGGTTGGAAACAGGTGCACCATCGACGTGTAGTATACAAAGTTGCCGTACCTCCCCCCCCCCCCCCCCCCAGTGGGCAATGGGGGTGAAGTATCTTGCCCAAGGACACAACGCGGTTGCCGCAGCTGAGATTCCAATCGATAACCTTTCAGCTTGCAGCCTGCATCTCTACCAACTGACCCACCACGCCTCCAAATACAATTTTTTGGCCATTAAGTTCAGCTGGTCCTAGGAAAGCTTCCTATGTAAAAACTAGTGGCGTGACTGTCAGAGACGGGTTTGTCCATATCCCCCACCGCGATGATAATTCTAAGACGAAAAGGGGCAGAACTCTGGAAAAAAGGTCAGATGAAAACTGCATTGGGTGGGCGCACATGTTCCCGTGGTAGTGAACTTCTATACCAAGTTCGAATCGACCCATAAACATCTGAGAAAATCTCCGGACAAAATCCAGGCATTCGAAGACGAAAAGGGGCATAAGTCTGGCAATAACATTCCGATCAAAACTATGATTACAAGCGCACAGGTTCTCAGAGTAGTAAATATCCATACCAAGTGTCAAAGAAATCGACCTACAAACATCTGAATAAATCTTCAGACACAATTCTGGCATTCTAAGATGAAAAGGGGCATAACTCTGTGAAAAAAATTCTGATCGAACCTATAATTGCAGGCGCAAGGGTTCCCATGATTGTGAACATCCAAAGCATGGTTCAAGGAATCAACCCATGAACATCTAAGAAAATCTCCGGACTGAATTCTAGGCAATTCAGGCATTCTAAGACAAAAAGGGACATAACTCTGGCACCAAAAATAACCGATTAAAACTATAATCGCTAGTGTACAGGTTTTCATGGTAGTAAACAACCACACCAAGTTTTAAAGGAATCGAAAAAAGACATCTGAGAAAATATGCAGACAAAATTCTAGGCCTACTTTTTCAAGATGGGGCATGATTCTAGCAAAAAATAATTCGATCGAAACTCTAATCACAGGTAAACAGGTTCTCATGGTGGTGAACATTCATACCAAGTTTCGAGCACATTGGACCATAAATGTCTGAGAAAATCTCCAGGCAAAATTATGTTTATGGATGGATGGACGGACAGATGAATGGACGGACAGGTGGATAGACGGACAGATGGATTGACTGACAGATGGAAGGACGGACAGACGGACGGATGAAATCAGGGTTTATGTGGTCAAAATATTTGAGGAATTTAAAATGCATGGACAATGACTAACTAGAGGTCTGACTGTCGCAGCTGAGCCTGTCCATACCCCCCACAGCCCTGCTTATTCTAAGACGAAAAGTGGCACAACTCTGGTAAAAAAAAGTCTGATCGAAACTATAATCTCAGGTGCACAGGGGCCATGGCAGTGAAATCCTTTCCAAGTTTCAAAGGAATCAACGTATAAACATTTGAGTCAATCTCCGGGCAAAATTCAGGCGCTATAAGAAGAGGGGCATAACTCTGGCACGCAAAATCTGATCGACACTATAATCACAGGTGCACAAGTTCTCATAGTGGTGAATATCCCTACCAAGTTTCAAAGAAATGGACCCATAAACATTTGAGAAAATATTCGGACAAAATTCAGACATTCTAAGATAAAAAGGTGCATAACTCTGCGAAAAAGTCCGATCAAAACTATAATCTCAGCTGAACAGGTTAAAAACAAAAGCGTACCAGGTTTCAACGAAATCGACCCATAATCATCTGAGAAAAGCTCCGGGCAAAATTCTATGCAGTTCAGGCATTCTAAGTCGAAAAGGGGCATAACTCGGGTCAAAAAAGTCCAATCAATACTATAATCGCAGGTTCGGCGGGGCCCATGGGAGTAAACACCCTCACCAAGTTTCGAGAGAATCGACCCATAACTATTTGAGAAAATCTCCGGTCAACATTCATACATTCTAAGACGAAAAGGGGCATAACTCTAGCAAAGAATTTCGATGAAACCTATAATCGCAGGTGCACAAGCTCCCATGGCAGTAAATGTTCATACAACGTTTCAAAGGAATCTCCTCATAATCATCTGAGAAAATCATCAGACAAATTCTAGGCCTGTTTTTTTCAAGTCGAAAAGGGGCATTCTGGCAAAAATAATCCGAACTATAATCACAGGTGAACATTCATACCAAATTTTGAGCAGAGTTGTCCATAAACGTCTGAGAAAATCTTCAGACAAAATTATGTCGACGGACGGACGGACGGACGGACGGACGGACGGACGGACGGACGGACGTACGTTCTTAAAAATGGGAGTTGTGGGCTTAATTTTTTACTGAAAAAGTGATCATTTTAATTCGTTCGAACAACGGTTAAAACCTCATTTTTTCGGTAAAATTGTTGGGGGGAGTATAGACATGGTTACATCCCCAACGTAATGTTTGATAGTAACTAACGCTAACCCCAACCCTGGACAAACACGAACCCCTTCAGCTTACTGACCCTAACCCTTACCCCAACATAAAATCCGGAAAATATAAAATCCATTTTTTGTCACTTAGTAGCCGCATAAACCATTTTAGTCGCATAACGCACTTTTAGACACTTAAACACCATTTGTCAGATCAAATTTATGTGGCTAGTCAATCTATCCCCCATCCTCCCCCCCCCCTCCCCCCGTGCAATGGCAATGCGTTGCAGGGAGGGGGGGGTATAACAAAGCTCTGTTCGGTGAAGTCTCCAAAAATGTGTCCGAAAAAAAAATTGTTTTTAACTTCTGTGGTTCACTCGAAGAACACCCAAACACGCACATACCCCTTCAAAATCTTTCAGGTAAAAATCAAGTACTTGCGACCCAGTTATACTACATGACAACTTTGGTTCAAATCAGCCCATTGCATTAGTTTCTGGAATAGAAACATTGGGTGTACCCCCAAAATGGGCATCCTCCCATAGAGAGACCAAATTTTGACCTAATGAGTTCCTTTGAAAAAACTTGAATCTCCATCACTAAAGTAAGTTTTAGGCCACAAATCTAAGCATTATTGTGAGAGGTTTATAGAAACATGATTTTAAAGCACTTTAGGCCTATGGGGCATTAACATCACCCCCATGGGCATAGTACCTTTCAGGGGGAAAAAATCAGAAGAGTAAACTCCACTTAAATGCTTTGTACAAAATCAGTTTAGACTTGGCCCAAAAGTTCTAAGAAAGAATACTAAGTTGATGGAGCACAAGAAAGATAAGGACTCGGCATTTTCCCATTGCCAACAGTGTTAAAATGGGGCATCCCCATACGGGAAATTTGGCGTCTGCCCAATAGCTAATGAATACTGACTCAAATCAATTTCATTTTTTTGAGACTTATCTTCCGTTTTATGACACCCCGGGGACATAAGCCACGCTTGCGTTGCATTGGTTTGAAATTAAAAGCATCACTTGGTGTATTGATCCAGATATCAATGTGATTCAGTGTCAAAAAAGCAACTGAAAATGTCAAATTACTTAAAATCACGGTATTTTGAGATCTCATCAATTCGATTTAAGGTTTGGGAACTGAAAGAGAACTAAAATATCAGTTAATTGCCATTTTCATAAAAGGCTTTGGGGATACCATAACTGCCCAAAGTACACCCAGAAACACAAACAAACTGAGTTGCTAGGATCCAAACATGCATTGCGCATGGGCTTGACATTCAATCAGAGTAGATTAAGTCCCAGTAGATCTCCTTACTACCGACATGTGTATCTCATATCCATTATTCATTTTCATGATGGCATATAGATTTATATGAAGCAAGGAAGCAGGATCAAGTTCCTATTGATTGACAGGGACAACTTTTGATAGGTATAAAAATTAAAATAGCTAGGTTGTATATAAGAAATTTACTTGCTTTTCAACCTGCCATATTGCAAAAATTGTGGCAATTCATACATATATAAATTTGAAACCAGAAGTCCTGTCACTGTATTGTGCACTATTTTGAAGTAACAACGCGCTGAGTAAGTGCACTTTTTGTCCCTATCAAAATCAAACTACCCCAGTAGCATAACGCAATTCCTGTAGGAAAACAGTGCATGCTGCAATTCTATACAAGTAAAAGAGATCATAAACGTCACTCCTATCCTTTACCAGGATACATGTATATGTAATGATGTTAATAACTTCGCCAAATTGCCCTCATGCTCGGAAGTTTACTTCCTTCTAAGCGGCTTTCATTTTTGACTCAAAACCTCAGAATCAAAAATGAAAGCCGCTTAGAAGGAAGTAAACTTCCGAGCATGAGGGCAATTTGACGAAGTTATGTAAAATATTTGATGAAGTAACGATGTTAATAGATATTAAAATTTTCCTACATATACATGTACAGAATGAAGATAATGGATGACAACTTAATTGCTACACCATATATTCTCCACCCGAAAAATATTTATAATTCTAGCATAGAAAACTCTGGCAAACTTTCATAAAATGGACCACAGGGTGTAACCCGTTGGTTCATTTGAAGAAACTTTGCAAGTGCTTCTTGTGTTTTGTCCTCAGAAATTAAAAATAATTACTAAGCGTTTTACTAGTAATCTTCCCTCCACATACTGTAGTTCCAATATTATTTTTTTCTGTTTGATTAATTCAGTTCGTGATTTCACTTCCAACCTCACCGATAGCACATTTTTATTATCCGCTAAACGATAGATTATCGAAAAAATTGCAGAAAGATAGAAATCATATCCCCAGTGTGAAGATATAGAAATTTTCACTTTCACGGTATCAATCAAAATGGCGGCTTTTAAAGCATCACTTTATGGTGAATATGAGTCAAATTATCACTGGAAATGATCAATTTGTTCTAAAAACGTACAATGAAAAGACAATCTAGGATTTTTGAGTGGATACCAATCATAACCAGCAATAATTCAACACATATTCTCGTTGAATTGATGCATGGAACGAGCCAGCTGAATCAGATCGCAAGGCGCTACATGTTCTGAGTATCGATAAAAGCACCTCCGCGCATTAATGCGCATCAGCTGTTTACTTTCATGCATTAACTAGAGATTGAAACGAGGGGAATTATCAATAACAATGATCGGATTCTTATAAAAAGGGTATAATAAAAAGAAAATCTAGTGTTTTTGTGTGGATACCGAAAATTTTCTCATGACTGACCGAAACAAATATTTATTTAAATAGCCATTTATCTCAGTCACGAGTGAGATAGTTTTGCGTATCCATTCAAAAACACCAGATATCCTATATATATTTTGCTTTGCATATGACAAACGGTCTTGTGTATTTCACACTACTTTATTAAAGAGCTCATTAACCAACACGCACTTTCTGTGCTAATTGTGACAGGACTTCTAGTTTCAGCTGTATATATAATATCTGATACAACGTCAGTTACTTTGTTTCCATATGACTCGCATGTTTTGCATAATAACAACTTGATTTCTTTTACTCATCCAACGAAGTTCAAATGGAATATCAAGCGGAACAAGTAACTATAACAAACAAAATATATACTGGATATTTTGAAGGGCATTCAATTCAAATCTCATGATCGACATTATTCAACGGAGTATGTCAAATGTTGTTTTACCCACCAGCAAAGCAGTTTCGAGAAATCCTCGGTTCGAATCACACCTTCGGCAACCAAGTTGTGTCCTTGGGCAACACACTTCACCCCAATTTCCACCGTGGAGGCACCGTGGCGTACTAATATGCATTGCACTTAGATGGTGCACTTGTCTTCAACAAATTCTAACCCTGCTTGTGTGGAGTTACTATGTTAGGGAGGACGACAGTAGCTTGATGATTATCGCGGGTACTTCGGCTTCCTCCACCCGTAAAGCTGTCTGACACGAGGTGACCCTGGGTGTCGAAGGTGTTGATACGTTCCAATAAATAAATTCTATTTTGTAGACTTTTACAGAGGCATAATTCATCTCTAAACTGAGGTGTGCTTTGACATTAATAGAATAATATCTTCCCCAGATTTTTAAGTCAGACACTGCTTCATTTCTTTTTTTCGTAAGACTGTAGTCCAAATTTTGAATATCTTTCATACTTCCCAGAGTTCTCAGTGAAAAACAAGCTCTGTTTTACAGGTAACATAAAACCAGGTAGCTAATGCCTGTAGTAGAAGTTCTTTAAAATGGACAACATGGGTATAAACGATAGGCTGTAATTGACTTTATATCCATGTTGTCGTCACAATGAGCCACTGTACTGAAATAGGTGACATTGAACATCAATAAATAACATAAACTAGAGGTGTGACTGTCCTAGATGAGCCTGTCGATACCCCCCGCTTAGACGAAAATTGGCATAACTCTAGCAAAAACGTGTGGTCAAAACTATAATTGCAGGTGCACATGTTAGTGAACCTCCATACCAAGTTTCAAAGGAATCGACCCATAAACATCTGAGAAAATCTCCGGACAAAATTCAGGCATTCTAAGACAAAAAGGCGCATAACTCTGGCAAAAAAGTTCGATTGAAACTATGATTGCAGTTGCGCAGGTTCCTATGGTAGTGAACAACCATACCAAGTTTCAAAGGAAATGGCACATAAATATCAGAGATATCTCTAGGCAATTCAGGCATTCGAATATGAAAGGGGCATAAGTCAGGCCAAAAAATTCCGATCGAAACTATAATCAACCATACACAAGCTCCTATGGTAGTAAACATCCATACCAAATTTCTTAGGAATCGACCAATAAACGTCTGAGAAAATCCCCAGACACAATTCACACATTCTAAGATGAAAAGGGGTATATGTCTGGCAAAAAGTCCGATTTAAACTACAGTTGTAAGTGCCCCGGTTCCCATGGTAGTAAACATCCATACTAAGTTTCAAAGAAATATGCATCTGAGAAAATCTCCGGACAAAATCTTTGGCCTGCTATTTCAAATTGAAAAGGGGTATAATTCTGGAAAAAAAATCGGGCAGATTGATCCACGAAGTCTGAGAAAATCTCCGGACAAATTTATGTCTATAGATGGACGGATAGATAGACAGACAGGCAGACTGATAGACGGATGGACAGACAGATGGATGGACAAGGTGATTCCAGTATACCCCGCCCCCCCACCCCCCCCCCCCCACCCCCACACACACACAACCCGTTGTGGGGGTATAATAATTGAAAATAAGCCAACCTGTCAACTTTTCAAATTCCAGTTTAAGTGTCCCTTCCTTGTAAATAACGACAGTCCCTGACTCTGGAATGACAACATCAACGATAGCGTAACTGTTAAGTTGTTACAATGAATAAGAACCCCTTACCCAATGCATAATACATCACAATTTGTTATTTTAATTCTTTTTTTTTTCTTTTAAATATTTCGAAAAGCTTCAACAAAATCATATCATGTGATCCCTTTCTGGGACGAACTCAATGAGCTTGTTCCAACGAGAGGTCACATGGTATTTGTTTTTTAAATTCCAATTGTTAATTTACAAGGATGCATGTGGTGGATTTGTTAGGGAAAAGGTTAATGCATCCTTGTTGAGGTAGAGACCAAGTCAACAAACGCCATGTCAACTTTTCATTCAAATTCTCCAGCAGACCTGAGCTCTCAAACATAAGACATAAGCCCAACCATACCCCTTTGCCCACTTTTACTTCATGAACAGCCTGGGCTTATTCCTGAGTCAGTGCTGCATTTGAGCTTGTAAAATACTACCAGGCATTTTGAATTGAACTTCATGCTTTAAATTTCAACGGATTTTGTAATTTTGTTAACAAGGTGTCATGACCACCACAAGATATTTAAACAAGACAATATATCAGAAAAGCTGATGGATGCTCCACAAATAAAAGACCAAAAGATAAGATATGGCATGATAGTTTGTAATGGAGGAAAACTCGACCAAACAAGTGCAACTATCAAAATTTTGGTGATAACAGATTGAGTACAAGCTCGCAAACACGTTTGTTTTGATGCATGTCACGACATGCGGAAAAGGTTTGTGACCTGAAGTTATAACCAGGGTCAAGGTCATGATACACCCGAGAGGCATGAGCAAGTAATGTGTGAAGTATGAAGATGATCTATCCATGAGAACATTTTTATAAGGACAGGAACGACAGTCAGAAAAAATGCATGGCCAGAGCTCTTGACCTTTGAAATAAGACCTTGGGTCAAGATCATTGAACACCCTCGGGTCACGAGGAAGCATTCTGTCAAGCATGAATAAAATCTGCCCACTGAATCATTTTTTATGAACTGGACGAAGTTAGAATGAACAAATGAACAGAGACCCTGACCCTGGAGACAAACTACAGACACAAGCAATCAGTTGAGGAAGATGAACAAGATCGGTTA
This sequence comes from Pictodentalium vernedei, assembly GCA_031216915.1. NCBI lineage: Eukaryota > Metazoa > Mollusca > Scaphopoda > Dentaliida > Dentaliidae > Pictodentalium > Pictodentalium vernedei. Next base: position 288,619,272 of record CM062288.1, read on the forward strand.
TGACCGTGTTGTAAAGGTCATGGAACATCCTTGAGTCATGAGCATTCATTGTGTGAAGTGTGAACAACAGCAACCCATTTTATGGACCACACAATTAAATGTTAGGAGGGACGAATGAACACACAAATGGTCTGTGACCTTAAACCTGGAGCTATGAACTTGAGCTTAGGATTTGATGACACACCCCTGAGTCATAAACAACCATTGTGTGAAGTATAAACAAGATTGGTCCATTGAATAATTTTTCATATATCACACAAAGTTTAGAATGAACGAACGTACAAACGTCCTGATAGAAAGATGAATGGATCCATGAATGACACACTGTGCAGCGAACAAGCCTTCAGAACTGTGTGGGACAAAACATAGACACACGAAGTACCTATATCTTAATGAATTGCCGCATAATAAATTTCTCGCGAACCTGGACACAACCCCCTTGAAAAATTTTCAAAAAATAATTTCAGGAAGCATAAAAAATCAATAGCTCATTACTAATAAGATTTTATATGTCAAGCTTCCTGGGTTCTCAAGATTTGGTTTGAATGTTTTAATGTTTACCCCATTACCGTGTTACGATGGATTATCTCTTGCACGGTGATCCGGTGTTAGAAACCAAAACTAACACTTTGATTTTTAAATTTGTGCAACAATTTATTTGTAAGACTGGGAGGTTCGACAACGAGTTTCCCCATCTAGTAATATTTGCAAAACAATGCTTACTCAAGGTTTCCACTTCAATATAGAATACGCAGGGAGGGGCCACGGAATGGACGCGTCATGGGGGTGACGTTGAGCCAGCACCTCGGTACACAGAATGTGCAGTAACGATGATAGCCACGGTTGCGCTGTTTGTGGCCTGAGTCGCTGACGAGGCGTTCCCCCTACCTCTTGTGTGAACCAGCATGGATCTAATGAGACACGCCCCTAAACTGCAGTACAGAAGGCGAAGAGATTATTATTATTATTATTATTATTATTATTATTATTATTATTATTATTATTATTATTATTATTATTATTATTTTAAAACATCCTAATCAGAACAGCACCCAAGCGGCCTTTGGCTTAATATTAATTCAAATCGAGAGAGACACAGAATGCAAAAGGGACATCCACAGCTTTTCTTTCTTTCTTTCTTCCTTTTTTCTGCCTTTCTTTACTGCTACATATTCATATTTAAATATACACATACACATATATATATTATATAAATCCTTTCAAATAGTTTATTTTACATTTCTGAATTTCAAAAACTTGTTTGTTTCGCCATTGTAACATTTTCTGTATTCATGTTATGGGAGCGGGTGTTTTTACTAGATGGAAAGCACTTGTCCTCCTATCACTTTTTGCGTAATAGTTATGGCAATTAAAAATATGTTTAAAGTATGTTAGGATGGGATGGGGAGAGAGATTATCTTCTAAAAAAGTTGCAAATGATTTTTCACATGTATGATATGACATTTTGTCCTGTGATGTTAACGAAAACATTGTTTAATACAGCAGTCTATACTCAGATTTAAAATGTCTCCTCCTCCCACTCCTCGCTCAAATGTAATTCCAAAGTTTGAATTAACTTGGAAACAAATCGTCGCCTGAGTGCTAGAATGTTCTATGTCCCTTATGTCCCTTATGGGACATAGAACATTCTATCACTCGGGCGACGAGATAGCTATTACGCTAAACAAGGAAGCAAATGAAGTAATGGTTTGGGAAAATCACCTTTTACAGTGTGTTCTCCATTACCAGAGTGTTACAATCAGGGAGGGTTGTAACACGCATGACTTCAGGTGCTTTCTTTGAACAGAGTTGAGAATCATCCTTCTAATAAAGTTGTTATATATTGAGATGGAAGCCGCTGAAGCAGTGATTTGACAGAAACGTTTTTAATATTTCAACTATTTTCAAAAATAAATGTTGAGCGGGGTGGTGGTTCGTATAATAGCAATGATATTATTTACAGAGTTAAAAACTGAGGGCCTCCTGACATCCTAAGATACATCCACAATTAAAACTGGAGGCTCAAGTGAGCCCAAAATGCTCACATGGCTCAAGTTGTCAAAGGAGATAAGTGTATCATTAGGCAATCGGTAGCAAGAGCATTTTTTGATTTGCTATGACACAACCAAAGGCAACTTTTTGGGCCATTCGTTTCTGACTATTTATTTATTGGTGTTACGGTCACATACTTATGATCAGTGGCTACTCATGACTGTAACAGTTTTACGGGTGGAGGAATCCGGAGTAAAAGGAGAGAACCACCGAGCAACGACGAGTAGCTGCCAGCTCCCCAACATCGTAACTCCGCACTGCAGCACAGGCAGGGTTAGATTGCTTGAAGATTCATTTTTGATGGTCGTAGGAAAGCTTCCTAGGCAAAAAGAAAGCTCTGTTCTGTGAAGTATCAAAAACGTGTTGGAACGAAATTTTGATCTCGTCTTCAACTTCTGTGGTTCACTTTACTCTCTCACCACACCACCCCCACCCACACCCTCACCCCCTCCCACCTCCAAAAAACATTTCGGGCATAAATGAAGTGCTTATAGCCCAGTTATATGCTACATGACAAATTTTGTTCAAATCTGCCCTTTGGTTCTGGAAATAGAACTTCGAGTGGAGCCCAAATTTGGGAAACCAAATTTTGACCTAATGAGTTCCTTTGAAAAAAGTGAATCTGCATCACTAAATTAAGCTCCATACCAGAAATCTAAGCACTATTGGGAGTGGCTGATGAGAAGAGGATACTTAAAGCATTTTTAGGCGTATGGAGCATTAACCCCACACCAAGGGACATAGTAACTTTGGGGGAAAGTCGATGGTAGCAGCTTTATTTGAACACAAAGCAGAAAAGGTATACTCCAAAGAAGGTCTGTGCCATAAATGAATGAATTTAGCCAAGTGGTTTTGAAAAAGACAAGTTTCAAATTAGATGATGGAGTACAAAAAGATGATGATTCAGCATTTTCCCACTGACACCCCATAACAAAACTGATAGCAATTTTTGGCCCATCTGATTCCACTGGATCAAAGGAAGCAGCATAACGAACAAGAGACCCCAAGGGGCCTTAATCGCTGACCTGACTAAGTGGTTCAAAAGACAAAGAAGTATTTGGGGTCACATTCAGTTAGTCATGGTTCATCAACACTACAGAAGAATGAAGTCATGAAAGGCAAATTTTGGGGGAAAAACCCCAAGGAATGGGTTTGAACAAACTTGAACCTAACCTGCCCCCCCCCCCCCCCCCATAGAGAGCCCAAATATTAAGCTAGAAACCCAAACTGAACGGACTCAACTGTGATCCCCCAAGATATGTTATAATATCAGAAATGAAAGAATTCTGACTGGTGGATCTGAAGAAGGTTTTTTTAAAGAAATGTCCTCACATTGCATTAAGTTAAAACTTTGAGCTCTAATAGAGAGCCCAAATATTAATCCAGGGAACCGATTTGAACAAACTAGAATCTGACTCAAAGAAAAATGTCAAAGTACAAAAGGGCAAAGCTGAAGGTCGTTGCTAACGCCATTTTTTTTAAGGCAATGAAAGAAGCTCCCAACTGGAGGTCAATCCCCAAAACATACTAAGTTTCAAAGCAAGCCATTCATGAATGTACCTTGTAGAACGTGCCAAAGGAAAATGTTGATGCACAAATACTCTAAGGTTATAATTGCTTACGGCAATTTTTTTGAAGAAAATGGAAGAAAATCGATAGCTCCCATATAGAGGTCACTCGACACAAGCATATATATCCCAAGTTTCAAAGCAACCCGATCATAACTGTGACCTGTGCAGTGTATCAAAGGGATATATTGATGCACAAATGCAATAAGTTCAAAGGTTGATACCGACGGCAAGGTTTTTGAAGAAAACGGACGAAAATTGATAGCTCGCATATGGTATAGGTCATCCCAAGCAATCAGTCCAATTTCAAACGATCCGATCATAAATGTGTCCTGTGCGCATGTCAATGATATATATTGATGCACAACTGCACAAAGTTCAAAGGTCGATGCTAACGGCAATATGTTTGGACAGAAATGGAAGAAAATCGATAGATGGAAGAAATCGAAAATCAAACAAGCACGCCAAGTTTCAAAGCGATTCCATCATAAATGTGCCCCGCAGGCCATGCCGAAGGAATATGTTGATGCATAATTAAACAAAGTTCAAAGGTCGTTGTCAACGACAACGTGTCTTGACAGAAATGAAAGAAAATAGATAGCTCATATCTATTGTTCACCCCAAACAAGCCATGCTAGGTTTCAAAGCATTTTGATTATAAATGTGCGCAGCGGGTGTGCCAAACGGAGATATTGATGCATAACTACACTAAGCTCATCAAAAGTCCTTGTCAACGTTAACGTTTTTTCACAGAAATGGAAGAGAATCGATAGCTCCCATCTACAGGTCACCCTATAAAGCATACTAAGTTTCAAAGCGGCCCTGTGATAAATGCGACCTGTGCGGTGTGCCAAAGGAAACTGTGGATATACGAAGCGTACATATATATGTATGTACAGATGTACGTATACATGTACACTAACGGACAAGAAGTGACGGCCATAGCTCAGCTTGGCTTTGAGCTAAAATGTGATGAATTTGATATTCTTTTTATTACCGTAGGTGTAATTTCTTCTTTTACCTAGCGTGATGACCAAAACCGAACACTGCTATTGACAAATGAAAGTGTCAATGACACTGTAGCTTAACTTGACTGTGTGTAGTGTTTGATGAAAGAATAATGTTCAGTGTTTATGAAAGGATTCTGAAATAAGACCAGGCTTGTGATGCTGTGCTTTCAATAAGAATAATTTGAGTGGTAGTCTGTACTAAAGAAGTGAGGCCTAGGTTAATGTGTTAACGTATGTCAACCAAAATTACCAAGCTACAGTAAAATCATTCCAAAAACAGTCATCCTACCAAAGTACAATCAAGAGTAAGTTCTCTGTGGAGAAATGATATTTATGAAACTCATTGTGAAAATTTTTCATTTTGCTTCACCAAAGGCATGACACAATGGAAAGTTCTGGACTCGTTTCATAAATATCATATTTAAGAAACACTCATTTCATATCCTCTATGTATGTTTAATAATAACATGAATCTTTTGCAAACTTGTTCCACTTAAACATCTTGTGATCCCACATACCAGAAATATGTGAAATCAATAGAAAATATTGAAATCAATCCCCAAAAAACTTTTGGTCATATGCTGACTTCCTCGAAAAATTCTACACCAAAAGGGCAATTCTACTGGAACACTAGGTTGTCAAAGCTGATGTGCAATATGCAAACTTGTTTCACCTGAACATCTTCAATTTTCATGGCCCCCACCTTACGCAAATATATGAAATCCATTGGTAATTGTTGAAATTGTGGTCATATGCTGACTTACGTGAAACAATTTTAGTCAAAGGGGCATAACTGCAGGGAAAATGGGTGGCGAGGCTGACATGCGAACTTGTTTCACCATAATCATTTTATGGTCCCACATAACAAAAATATTTGTCAACTTTTGATCATATGCTGAATTACTTGAAAATTTTAAGACAAAGGGGAATAACACTGGAAAGAATGTTCAGATACGGTCAATTTTCACTGGGTGCCGAATAACTGGCAAAGGATATTTGTTCGTGAAGATTCATGAACATCTGGTTATCGGTTGTGAACATACGACCCCAGGCAAAAGGACAGAAGTCTGGGTGGATGGATGAATGGACAGATGAATGGACAGATGGATGGACAGATGTACAGACAAAGATGGATGGATGGATGGATGGATGGATGGATGGATGGATGGATGGATGGATGGATGGATGGATGGATGGATGGATGGGTGGGTGGGTGGGTGGGTGGGTGGGTGGGTGGGTGGGTGGGTGGGTGGGTGGGTGGGTTTTTGGGTGGGGTGGGTTTTGGGTTGGTGGGTGGGTGGATTTTGGATAGATAGATGGACGGGCGGAGCCAACCACTATATCCCTCGTAAACTTTGCTTGTTGGTGGTAAAAACACCGGAGTTCATCTATGTCTTGTCAAGTTGTATTCAGTACGGTTTCTTCCAAAGTTCCAGAAAAATATTAATGTGGCAAAGGTTTTCAGCATGACTTCAACAGTCTTTACAAACACCAGCATGATTTCGGAGGAAATCATTCATCTAATCAAGCATCTCCTGCATTGACTTGTCCAAAGCATTTGACATGATCAGTCACGAAATATTATTGAGTTTCAGGAAGTATGAAGATTAGGCAAAGCCTTGTTGCATGGTAACATAACCAAGAGGCAACAATTTTCGGAGAATCGTGTGAAACACTCTCCACATCAAGAAGGAATCTGTGTTGGGCCAATAGTTCTTCTACTGTATTTTAATGATATAAGTAACTGCACTGAGCTTAACTTATTGTCATTCACAAATGACAGAACTACAGATGCTACTGGTTATGATTTAAACATTTTGGATTCCACGGTAAATACTCAGCTCTCTGCAATATTCAAGTGGTGCTGTTGCAATAATCCCTAAGTTAATGCCAACATGTGTAAACACATTTGGCTGCAACCACAAAACAGCCCCGAAAGGGCTGATAAGATCAAAATACTTCCTAATAATACTGAGCTCTCATCCCAGATAATCACAAGCAAGACAAGATGGTTAAGTTTTAGGAACATATTCCTTAGCGAAAATCTTAACTCCAAGTACCACATATCCACCATTTGTCAAATAAATGTTCAGTGTGCAATTTATTGCTTACACAAAGTGAAAAACTTTCAACAAAAGCTCTAAAACAGTTGTACTACATTGTACTTGCTCGTTCATCGTCACCCACTATACGCTATTCATATCTGAGGTCATTTAGCATTTAGTAGTAAAATTGATTCTCAACAGAAGCATATCAGATACATTATTAGCAACAAAAAATTTTAATTTTATGGTAAATTTCCTTTCTTATTATACCTACCACAATTGTTTGCAACAGGCTTGCACTACAGATGAAGTCCTTAACTCGGAAATATACTCTCTATTTGTTCTTTCCCAAGCGATTTGGGAAAGAAAAAAAGTTGTGCAATACATCGGGCTGTCGCGGACGGGGTCAGAGTCAGGGCGAAAGCCGAGAGAATCCCTGCCATCGCCGGGAGAACCGCCACCGTATCCAACTGAGTACGGAAGTCCATCCCCAGATGACAAAACGACAGAGAAGGGACCAGGCGACGAGCGCAGGTTCATCAGTGTGTCGACATCGGACTCCAGAAGAGCAGCATTGGAGTGCCTCTGGGGGATACCGTCCAGATACACCGGAGAAGTTACACTGGACTGTGTGCGATGGAAAGCTATCACATGCTATCACATGCGAAATCAGTCGGGTGAAGGCCCAAGGAGCTAGGATGGGACCGAAAGGCATGGCCTTGAACTGGTAAACTCGCCCCAGGAAAGCGAACCTGATATACTTTCGCGGAGTCCCATGAATCGGAACGTGAAAAAAGCGTCTCGCAGGTCGATGCTGGAAGCGAGAACCCCCTGGTGAATGGAGTGGCGAACCGACCTGAAAGTCTCCATGCTGAACGTGGGAGCAAGGCTAAACTGGTTCAGGATACTCATATCGATAACCGGCCGGAGACTGCCGTCCTTCTTCGAAACCAAAAATAGGTGGGAATAAAATCCCACAGAATGAATGTTCCTGACGATCTCGATCGCCCCCTTTGACAGGAGATTGTCTCTCTCGGTGATCAAACGTTCCAGACGTGAACCGCCTAAAGGAACTTGGGTTGGAAGCTGCACCCACGACAGAGTGGGTTGCCCCTGAAAGGATATCCACAGACCGGATTAAACAACATCTAACACCCAAGGATCGGATGTGATCATGGCCCAACGGTGTGCAAACTCTGATACCCTTCCCCCAACCTGGGACGAATCGAGGTGACCTTCATTTCGAGCCCTGAAACGACTGCGTTCCCTTTCCGCGTGTTCGTGAGGAAGGGCCACGCGCCCGAACTACACGATAGATGGAAGCCCAACTGGTGGAATACCACGAACCCATACTGCCCATGGAGTCTTTAAATGGAACACAAATATCAAGTGGAGCATGCTAAGGTAACAAACAGCGCCTGCGAGAAATAGTCTCAGGTATCTGGTGAGAACAATGTAGAAGGTACCGCCCATGGAGTCTTTAAATGGAACACAAATATCAAGTGGAGCATGCTAAGGTAACAACAGCGCCTGCGAGAAATAGTCTCAGGTATCTGGTGAGAACAATGTACAAGGGAAAGTGAACGCCCAAAAAAATAAATCAGGACACTCCCAGCTACCACAGTAAGGTGGCAGAAAATAAAGCCCAATGGGAACACAAAAGGACCCCAACAGCCCAAAAAGGAAAAACTGGCAGAAATTCGACCCTCAATAGAGGGGAGAAAAGTTGGAACAATAGTCTCCAGCTGACACCAAACTCAGATACACCCCCGAGGGTTAGCATTAATGTCAATTCGATTAACAAGAGACCGAAATAGCACAGTACGCAAACATCGCGCGCGAAATCGGTATAGAGAAAGAAACATATATCACGAAAAAATAATGTGAATAATCGAGAGAATATACAAAAACACTGCCCTGTATGTCTGGATGGTGAATCAACAGCTACGATTTCACAATACACAACAGGAACATCGTCAACATCGAGTCAAAAGGCATCACTTTTGATGAGCACAACCAAAGCGCATCTTCACGAGAAGACGGAAGAAAAAAGAATGACACATTTGTTATACTCTGAGCACTAGTACCAGAATCCGAGGTTTAGTACAGAAAAGAGTGTCCCCTACTGGGTGTGCGCCGGTCGCACTCAACCCAGTTCTGGCTTATTTTTTCTTGGTGCTTCCGCGCCACTTTGTCTTTCCGAAATCGCTTGGGAAACAACAAATAGAGAGTATATTTCCGAGTTAAGGCCTAACACTGTAGTGCAAGCCTGACGAAAACAATTGTGAGGTAGGTTGATAAGAAATACAGGGGCCAGGGCAATACACTTGACAAAGTTGTTTAAAAAAGGAGTATCTGTATCCAGCTTACTGGGGCCTGAACTACACACCTGACAAAGTTGTTTAAAGAAGGATTTGATTCGGTATCTGAGTCCAGCTAACAAAATAATGAATAAAACTGACTAAAAGTCGAGCCTGTTTATACCATAAAGGTGTATATTGATAAGCATGAAGATTTGGAATAGTCTTTCACCGCGACTTGTATGGGGCTAGCTTCACGTTTTGGGGTCGCCAAAAGTATATCTCTAATTTGTTAATGCATATTCTCGGGTGAGTGAGCCCGTTCATTGAAGTGTTTACTGATTGGATTAGTGGGTTATTTATCAAATCCCTATAATATACCGAAATCAACCACCCAATACCTTTTTGGTTTTGTCCACATATTACATTCTGTAAATATTGCTGTTAAATAAATAGATAACATTTCTGCTTTGGCAGGTGTGTTGTTCTTTTAACCACAGACCATTAGGATTTTGGGAGCCTGAGGCAAATACCACAGTTGGTGAGTTGCAAGGTGCGAACAGGTTAGGTATGCCACATCCACTGATCTGAGGTTGAGGTGGGGGTATTCCATTTTTTCCCTCACCAAAAGGGGAGAGAGGGGAAAAATGATCACGTCATGTCTTAGAAAGCTGTAACACAGACCACAAATTTTTGATTTCCTTATAGTAAGTAGTTATCTAGATGAGAAATGGCTACAAGTGTGACATGCTCATTTACCTCTTTATTCTTAGGGCTAAACAGGACATCCTTGTTGTGACCACTTGCTTTGAAGAAGGCCTCATTTGTCACTAATTTCACCCTTTTTAGTGTAGTTTGGAAATCTCATTGAGGACTTCAGTGAAGTATTTCTTTGATGGGACTGCTTATTCATTTATTTATTTATTTATTTATTTATTTATTTATTTATTTATTTATTTATTTATTTATTTATTTGTTTATTTATTTATTTATTTTTTATTTTAATTTTTTTAAAAAATTTTTTTATTTATTTATTTATTTATTGGGATTTAGCAACACTTTCGACAGCTTGGGTCACCTCGTGTCGGACAGTCAGTTCAATGGGTGGAAGAAGCCAGAGTACCGAGAGAAAAGCACGGAGCAGTGGCGAGCAACTCGTAGACTTCCCAAAGTACTAACTCCACACATGCAGGGTTAGCATTGGTTAAAGACAAATGCATCATCAACGTGCAGTTCACCTTAGCACCCAGTGCCATCATGACCACACATGGGCAACTGGGATTAAGTGTGCCCAAGGACACAATGCAGTTACCCGACAGCGATCTATCCATGGACTTTTCATTTTGAAGTCCAATTCCGCAACGACTGAGCCACCGCACTTCCCTGTGCATACTTTAGAGTAAAAGTTGAAGTTACGGAATTGTCTGCTGGACTCTGAAACGTAGTCCACTGTGTTCTGAATTACAACTGAATTTTTGTGTGCCTGCTTTCTTAATGATATCGGTGACAACCTGCTTGTCCCACTTTCTTAATGGAAGGCGGGAAATATTGTGGGATGATGGTGAACTGTTATAGGCGGGCATGGATAACTTTTGATCCCGAACAAATTGCAACAGAAACTAACGCAGTGGCGTTTGGTTAGACATGCATCAGGGTTGATCATATCCAAAATAGGCCAAAATCGGCCCAGGCGAAATACCCTAATTAACATAATTTCAAAACGGTGGCCATCTTCAGCGGTGGAATGCAATATCTCGCCAACGGCTCATCCTACCACCCATAAATGCATTACTAACACATAGGAAAGTGGTACCCAGAAATCTATAAATAATACTCCCATGGACCTATGACGTCATTGTGACGTCATAACCTAGCTATGATGTCATAAATCATGTAGTTCGCCATCAGGGGCGATGTTTGTCTGCGTCAGTTTGTGTTGCAATTTGTTTGGGGTCAAAAGTTATCCCTGCCAGCCTAATGGTGGTTACCCTGATATCCGACACTCATGTTATCTTGTACAAATTTATTTAGCATTACCTTGAAAATGTTGTCAAATCTTCCCCTTCTTGTGGACGATAAGCTTTCTTTAGAAATTCAGCTCTGGTCTGTTCCTGATACGGCGAACGGAAAGATTCTGGGCTGGACTGTCGAAGGACCTTGTCATCGAGCAGACACTTATGCGAACCATGAAAGTTACTGGAGGTCTTGTGCATGGTAGAGGTGTTTATGAATGAGAAACAATGAAATAAGTGGCTGTTGTTGTTACCTGTGTGCGCGACATTCAATGAATGGATGCAAGAACTCACTAACCGGTCTTTCGCCACTAGTGAACAACATAAAGAGATAGCTTCTGCAAAAGTAAAACGTGATAACAAAGATTCCTCAATTGTTTTAGATTTTCTACGCGAGAATAGCCCATTCGAGCCTACACCAGACCTGCAGAGTATCATAAGTGGCATTACCGCTGATCCATCTGTCAATGCTCATAGTGCTAAAGGCGTCGGTGAGAAGATCTTAAAGATGTACGGTACAAATGCATTCGAGTTTTTTCTTCTCTGAAAAAGATGTTACTGTTGTGTTGGGTCAGGCAAAGCAATTTCACATTGATGGAGAAAAAGTCAACATCGATCCTCAGCTGCTGTTCCAACAGTTGCTGACCATTGGCAATGCACACACATGTGAGAATGACTTAGAGCAGTTATTGCAATATGAACTATCAACACACCCAACTACTTTATTTGACAAATATGGAATGATTAGAGATGCCACAGAGTCGCCACTAGCTGACACTATCGGACAAAGGTATCAGACTCAAGGTTTTGAAACATTGGTTGTGGTTGCGCAGCAGTTTTCAGTGTTTGTTCGATGGTGGTTCTTTATTAGAAACAATTCGGTGGAAAAAGGATACCTGGTTTGATAGTATATGTACTAAATGCGTGTATCGAGTCAAGCAGAGCTCAGGTCCTATCGTTGTGTTTGGCGGCTATCTACAGGGCCCTTCTACAAAAGACAGCATCCATCAGCGACGAACAAAAGGGCTCGTTGGTGCAAAATTTAGTGGTTTTACCGGAAACAAACTATTGAAGACCAAGAAGGAAAAAGTCCTTAGTAATGAGATCAACAAATGTAACTCCACCATTCTGATGAAGCAACACTTTGCATCAAATGGAATAGGCACAAAACAGGCAACAAGTGATGCAGACTTTTTAATAGCAGAAACTGGAGTACAATTAGCAGCCATAGGTCCGACCTGTGTTGTTAGTGAGGACACAGACTTGCTTGTAATATCATGCCATCACGCAAATCGCCTCAAAATACCACAAGGACAGTTGTTCTTCGAAACCGAAAGGAAGAACGCAAAGCATAGTCTGTGGAACTTTGGTCAAGTCTGTGGGGTTCTAGGTGAAGATACCTATTCGAGTTTGCCATTCATTCACGCCATCGACAGATGTGACACCACGTCTAGACTTTTTGGTGTAGGAAAAGCAACACCATTGAAGAATATGGACAGTAGGATCTTCAGAAAACAAGCGGCAGTCTTCTGTACCACTGACTTACCATGTACTAGTGAGATAACTGAAGCCGGTGAAATAGCACTGGTGTGTCTGTACGGAGGAACAACAGAAGAAAATCTGAATGCACTAAGAGTGAGAACGTTTAAAGAGAAGGTGGTGACAGGTACTACAGCAATCGATGAGAAAACATTGCCACCGACATCTGACACTGCAATGTATCATTCCTTGCGAGTATCCCCACGTGAATGGGTGGTGGAGAGGACATGAATCCTACCGAATGGGGGTGGGAAGTGCGAAACTGTGCTCTGCACCCGAAGAAAGTGGACGCACCAGTAGCTCCTCGGCATCTTTTGAAAGTAATTTGGTGCATGTGCAAAGGGGAATGTGCTACCAAAACGTGTTCTTGTCGCTTTTTTGACTGCAATGTACGAATGCTTGTGGACATTGAAATGGGGAGACTTGCTCAAACTTGCCAAGCCCAGTGATTCTCGATGAAGAGAAGACTGAAGAAACAGATTGATTTGATGGCTATTGATAGACATTAGACTGTTTCCCCCATGAAACAATTCCTAGATTTGTTCCCGACTTTTCATATTTGATGATGTCATAACTGGGTTATGATGTATATTATGATGTTATAAGTAAGTTAGACGTCAGTGGTAGTGTCATTTTTGGATTCCCGAGTGTGCGAAATGTGCGACAAAAATCGTCCCCGACGGCGAACTACATGATTTATGAAGTCATAGCTGGTTTATAACGTCACAATGACATCATAGGTCGATGGGAGTATTATTTGTGGATTCCTGGGTACCACTTTCCTATGTGTTAGTAATACATTTGTGGGTGTTAGGATGAGCCGTTTGCGAGATATTGCATTCCACAGCTGGCAATTGCCGCCATATTGAAATTATGTTAATTATGGTATTTCGACTGGGCCAATTTTGGCCTATTTTGAATATGATCAACCCTGATGCATGTCCAACCAAACGCCACTATGTTAGTTTCTGTTGCAATTTGTTTGAAGTCACCCCTTTTTATATTAGCAGTACCCGTCTATTAATTCTCCATTAGATTCATTAAAGGTTATCACTTACAGTTCATTTCACTTTAGTAAGTCAGATTACTGAACAGCTCACTTAACTACAGTGCTACATTATTTTTGTTTCAAAAATACCACGCAGTTCGCCTCCTATTGTTGGGAGGAGAGAAGTATTTATTTATTGGTGTTTAAGGTCACATACTTATGCACAATGGCTAAGCATGACTGTGACAGTTTTACGGGTGGAGGAAGCCGGAGTACCCGGAGAGAATCACCGAGCCTCGACAAGCAGCTGTCGGCTTCTCAACATTCTAACTCTGTTCAAGCTCTGCTCAAGCATGGTTCCAGCGGTTGAAGACATGTGCACCATCGACATGCAGTGCGCCTTAGTACACGGGGTCATCGTGCCCCCCCCCCCCCCCCTCCATGTGGACAACTGAGATAAAGAGTCTTGTCCCAGGACACAACGCGGGTTGTCCCGGACGGGGATCGAACTCAGGACCGCTAGCACAGAAGTCCAACAGTCTACCACTGAGCCACCGTGCTCCCAGGGAGGAGAGAGGGAGCGTGGGAATAGGGAGGCAGTTGGGAACATATGGGTAACCAAGGCCTTCTTACATTAGAACCACGACAAATCAGCGGTCGACCGAAGTGTTATTATTATTATTAGCAACTATATAGCTTTAGTTTAGCAAGATGTTCTTGAAAAATAATTTTGCTATTACAATTTATTGGAGAGTGCCAGGCACTCTCCAAAAATGGTAACAAAACAATTTTATGTAAACATTTTTTTTCTCTACAGCTGGGCAAACAAGCTAATGCGTTCAGAGTAAAGTCCCTATAATGGCTTTCAGCACTTTGCAATAAATATGATAGTAGCTTCTATCACTCATCCAGTTAATTATTTGTCTAAATTTCTTAATGAACAAACTGAACATATGATACACAATATTTACATTTCAAATTTCAAATCTAATCAATAATAAAATTAATTTCACACAAAAAATACAAAATGCCACAGCTTATTTGCAAAACGTCCCTTATGTGCATCAAGGTGAATCTGTAATACTTCACACACATGTGCACAAGGGATAGAATATAATTTAGCCAATAGTTCTCTTCATTATTCTTTCCTAAGAGGAATACCATCTGATTTAATATGAATCTGAAGAAACTCCATCATAACAGTGGTTTTATAGAAGTCATGTGTGGGATGTCTTTGGGAGAAGTCATGTGTGGAATGTCTGTTAATGTCACATTATTGACAGGGTAACTCCATGACAATCACATTAAAGTTAAAAAGGCAGATCTATTTATTTATTGGTGTTTAATGTCACATATTTCTGCACAATGGCTAACCATGACCGTGACAGTTTTTTTACGGGTGGAGAAAGCCGGAGTACCCGGAGAGAACCACCGAGCAACGGCGAGCAACTGTCAGCTCCCCAACATACCAACTCCACACAAGCAGGGTTAGCATTGGTTGAAGACAGGTGCACCATCGACGTTCAGTACACCTTAGTACACAGCGTCACCGTGCCCCACGTGGGCAATGGGGGGTGAAGTGTCTTGCCCAAGGACACAACGCGATTGCCACAGGTGGGATTCGAACCGAGGACCTCTCGGCTTGCAGCCTGCACCTCTAGCAACTGAGCCACCGCGCCCCCAAAAAGGCAGATCTAATGGTTAATGGAGTTCGCATGTTTATTAGTACTTTTATCTAATGAAAACAATATGAGATAACTGGTTGAGTGCTATAGTGCCATAGAAGCCACTATCAGGGCTTTCAAAACAAAACTGAGGGTACCAGAGCAAAAACCAACATTTTCTTTGCTCATGTTTCATTAGCAGTCAAATGCAAATGGTTACAATACAGTGTTTTCGTGCAAACAGCGTCTCTAGTGGTTTACACCCAACCTTTAATGGAGGATAAAAGTTCCTGGAATTATCTGATTGGTGAAACATTAACTGAGCTTGTAAGTGTGAATAAAATTTTAAAGTGCATGTTTTGGAAAAGATATAAAATATTGGTGACAATATCTTCTGAAATGTGTGAGAGATTAAAATTGGGTGGGGATAGGTAAGAATATGTCTATTTCATTTAGTGCGAAACTGGACGGGAGAACAGGAAGCTCCAAATTTAAAGGCAAAATTCACATGGCGACCTATATTTTTGAGTATCTTTTTCATGAGATGACAAACTAAATAGATAGATGGTTGTTTTTGCCCAAATCAGCTTGATGAGATGGGGAGAGGAGGAAAGATTAGTACTGTCGTCATTGGAGAAAAAAACACCATATTGTAAAGAAATAAAATTTTGTTCATATAAAACAAATATTGAATAACAAATTCAGACCACCAAAAATAATTTAGCCCTCAACCAGATAATTATACTTATGCTACCTAATTGAATCACTGTACATGGATGATAAATGATGATGTCCACATTATGAAAACAGTTATAATTTTGTCTTAATCAAAGTGAGAGAAGAACCCTGGAGAGCAATCAGGAGACGACAAATTCCAAAAGTGAGACCAAAGAGAATACACCAAGATAATAGCTTTATGTGCTCTGAGGCAATGGCATGAGATGTGCCCCTCTTTGCCTATGTTGGTTGACCTGAACTTGCCCTGCCTAAACCTTTGGAGTGCTACATGTTTGGCTCATTTTAGCAAAAATATCGAAACAGGAATCCTCACCTGGCCTGGGTGTCCAGGTGCTTTTCAGTGTAAAAATGTTTTTAGTTTATTTTTTAAGCCAGTGGAGATATATTTTGCTTGTCATAAAAACGCACTTCAAGCCACAGCCAGATCCCTAGAAGAAGATTAATTGAGAATATTGTACTAAGGCAAAATGTGGGCTCCTCTATGGGAAAAAAAGTGGCCTGATTTTAACAAACTTGAATTTGATCGCCCTAAAAATGATATACACCAAATACCAAAAGATTGTGATTCGTGGTTCTGGAGAAGATATTTTTTTTAATTTCTGAAAATATGCTGACTCCACCAAACCAAAAAGGTGTACCGTTCGATCCCGCCAGGGGCAACTGCTTGGTGCCTGTGGGTAAGGCACTTAATCCTGATTGCCCACACTGTTGCATGGTGGTATAGTGTTTTATGGTGTACTGTATGTCAAGGGTGCACATGTCTTCAACCAATGCTAACCCTGCATGTGCAAAGTTAGTACGTTGGGAAGTCTGACAGTTGTTGTCATTGCACAGCTATTCTCTCCGGCTCTCTCCAACCATAAAACTCTCCAACACAAGGTGATAAGTATTAATGAGTGCTGAGTCTGATGAAAGAATTCCAGCATAGACAATACAACTAATATCAACATGTTATGTACACAATATTCCAGGCTTTCTGTTAACTTCATGTGTTTTTAAAAGATTCATCCTACCTATTACCAAAGTATGTACTGATTACATCAATACATGTATGTCAAACCATGATAAAACACTGATTTTATACTTACAATATAATGATTTCAGTGTTCGTCTTAAGATGGGGCTGATCCATCCAAGCCCTGTTAAAAGACCGCAGTCAATATACACAGGGCCTATTAGTAGGACTTGTGTATTAAACACACGTAAAATCAGAAGCATCATCAACTCATGTGAACAGCTGACATACTTTGTCGTTGTTCTTG
Organism: Pictodentalium vernedei; assembly: GCA_031216915.1. Lineage (NCBI taxonomy): Eukaryota > Metazoa > Mollusca > Scaphopoda > Dentaliida > Dentaliidae > Pictodentalium > Pictodentalium vernedei. The sequence continues at coordinate 288,636,450 of CM062288.1, forward strand.
AGCACTGGTGGTTTTAAGATTTGTTTTCAGGCATTAGGTTGTGTTCTGATGTGACAGTGAACAATGAGAGAAGGGAACAATAGTTCACTTAAATTTTCAATAAAAGGTATGTCAAACTAGTCTTCATTTCAAAAGATTCCAAGGAATATTTCCAATACATGACTCCCTTTGCCACCCCCCCCCCCCCACCCCCAACTCATTATTAATGTACATTTGAAATCACCAGAAGAAAGGCAAGTCAATCTATCAGAAAGAAGTGTTTAACCCGTAAGTCGTGAGATTAATTTTCTGTTAGTAACTACCATATATACATGTGGACTGCTGCGATCACTTAACATGTTTCTACATTATTGTTGGCTGCCAAAACAGGCAGCCAACTATGATATAAAAACACTATCAAGATAAACGCATCTTACAAGTAGACTTCACAAGGAAGAATACACTTAGGACAACATTTTCAGAGCAATATAAAGGGGGCAGTTTGTGATTGTATGGGATCTTACAGGTTAATGATAGCATAAGATAACAGCAAGTAAAATAAATCAAGTAAGGCATTAAAATACACATTTTTCATACATTGAAAAAATCAGCCCATATCTGATCTTGTAAGTGAAAAAGCAAAGCCTTATTTCAGGCCCACACTGGATTTTTCATTTTACTTACAATATGATGATTTTTATTTCAGGCAGCATTGTCCAAAATATAACAGTGGAATGTCAACAGAGCTTAAAATTCATGTGAGAATCAGAAGCGATTCTCACAAGTAATTCTTGCAAGGAAAGCAATGAGAATCAACTTTGATTCTCAAAAAATGTTCATCTGATTCTCGTCATAGATTCTGAAACTGCCCCTAAATGCCTGGAGAATTCCACTTTTTAGCTCCATCTTAAAAAGGTAACACTTTGACTTTACAATGGTGTCTAGTGATTCTCGTCATAGATTCTGAAACTGCCCCTAAATGCCTGGAGAATTCCACTTTTTAGCTCCATCTTAAAAAGGTAACACTTTGACTTTGCAATGGTGTCTTGTGAAGTCTTGGCTACAGGCAGCTAAGACTTCACTAGAAACCAGTGCCAAGGTACTGTAACTTCCATTAACAAATTCATCCAAAGCCTGCATGTTGGAACACGTGTTCTACATGTACCCGTTCATCTACAATAAGAAAAACACCAAAATTGGATCTGGCTCCTGAAGGATTAACCTTAAGTAAGTGTATAAAAATGAAAAATTATTCTCACGGCTGTTACGCCCACTTTTGTAGTAACTGTCCACTTTTGTAGTAGCTCACCACTTTTGTAGTAGAAAAAGCCCACTTTTGTAGTAACGTCGCCCACTTTTGTAGTAAAATGAGGTCTGCACTTTTGTAGTAACCATTGCCCACTTTTGTCATAAAAAACAAAGTCACCACATTTGTAGGAACTTTTTTACCACTTTTATAGTAACATTTTCAAAATCTGTTGGACTTTGAAAATTTTGAACAAACCATTTCATTTCAGATGTCCACACGAAATGATCAGATTTTCATCTTCATCTTTTTATTTTAGGTTGAGCTCTCCTTGTTGAGATTACCATGACAGGAATATATTCGGTCTGTCCGTTCATCTTTCAGCCAGTACTATGGGCATATGTGGGTGGGGTGTCAGGTCGTTTCAAAAAGCTTTTGTGGGGTTTCTATTTGTGATTACATATTTTGTATTTTATATTCAAGTATGTCGTTGTGTGATAAGGCATGCCGCTCATTGAGTATGTCCGTCCGTACATTTAACCAATGCTAACCCTACTTCAGTGGGATTAGTAACTTAAACAGTTTGACAGTGACTCGTCTCTGTCCGATAGTTCTCCCCGGCTTCCTCTCCGTGACACTGTCCAGCACTCTATAACTCTGGCTATTTAAGTGTTTAACCAAAATTAATCAACCTTGGCATTTCCCAAGCGTTACAAAAGGTTTTGACGATACTATGTTTCGGCAGTTTCATTTCAGATTCACCCTTTTTCATTCAGATGAGAAGGGTGTGAATTGGCAGGGACTTAGATCAAAGATTTTCAGATCGACGGAACGGAACTCTCTGCCCAAAGTTTCATAGGTTAATTCTTTGTAATTTTGATAACATAACATTTCTAACAGACCGGATTCCCTGTGCTATTCTTTGATGTTCAGGTGCTGGTCCTTTGGGGGAAAATCGTCGACTTCTATCATGTCGAAATGGTAAAGATACGCGAAGTTGTCGATTTCTATCATTAAAAAAGACTCACCTGCAGCAAAACCATAATAATGACATTTTTGCAATTTTGCTTTTTAGTGGGCTCTTTTTTTATAACTGAAACTGCGCTATTTTTCTTGTAAAGAGAAGATTATTTTTCCCTTTTTCCCTTGTGAAGAGAAGCTTTTATTGCGATATTTAATCTGAAGACGACTATTCAATACAGGTGTGTATTACGTACATAATTATGCACGCGCGCTTTCAAATTAAACGTCGTTGGCACATGCAGGAAAATCCTGACGAGGAAAAACTTACATAGCGACGAGCAGGGTGGTGGTGGTGGTGGCGGTGGGGGGGGGGGGGGGGTTAGGTCCCCAAAGTCAAAGATGAGAGCGGTTGTCACAAATTCTTAGAGAACACTTCGGCTGTTATAAGGGGTTGCAGGAGATCCAACACTGACATCTGATTTAGGAAACAGTTTCCGTGAACCAAAACATAGCTGAATAATCAAATATATGGAATGTTTGAATACTTTTCATCTCTGTGGTGTGGTGCGATGAGTTAATTCATGAGAATTTTCTTCTGTATTCACTCGGCCATCCTTTCATGATAGACGCGAGTAGTAACACGGGTGTCAATAGAACACGTTTGTCCCACAAGACATGTTCACAAAAACGTTCTAGAATGTGAAGGGAATTTGGAAACTTTCTGACGGCGCCGACGTTATGACGTCATAAGAAGGTCCCAATTTTTAATAAATGTAGCATGGCTTTGAGTTGACTATGCCAAAATAGTGGTCCTCGAGGAGAGGATAGTCCCGACGCGTAGCGGAGGGACTATTCTCTCCTCGAGGACCACTATTTTGGAATAGTCAATGAAAAGTCATGCTATATTTATTATATTAGACGTGTGTGTGTGGGGGGTGGGGGGGGGGGGGTGGGGGGTTCTTCATCGGTCATATGCAAGATAATATTCTTATTCACAGCCAATGAGAAAAGAAAATGGTTCAGGGTTTAAACAGGTAAACTAAGTTAATTCTGCCACTCGTAGTTCTGGGATAGAAAGGTAGAGAACCCAAACCCCAAGAAACACGATACCATTATTCCATTAACCACCACCCCCCCCCACCCCACCCCACCCCCATCACTACTACAAACATCACTTTCGATACACATATTTTTATTTCTCCAAACTAAATGTAATAATGTATATGGGACGAGATGTCTTGGAAAGTATTTACGCTTCAATGGAATTTTCTAAGCGAATTCGAATGTTACTATTTATAACCGTGCACTATTACCGTGCACTATTCTTTTTTCAAAAATGATAGTAGGTCTGTGCGATTTCGCTGACGAACTATCGGAAAATAGGGTGTTTCTGTTCAACCAATCAGAACGCTGGAAAGTCACGTGACATCTAATATTAGACTCTAGTATGAATACGCGCGGGAGGCCTATAGCGCGCCAGTATTGGTAAACGCTTCTATATACATAGAACTTCTCTAGGGATATGGGTATTGATGTGTGAATTAAATTCATAGAAATGGTCGAGGAGTGCCTTTTAATATCTGACACTGACGACTGTGGTAATGGCTTGGGCTGTCTGGGAGACTCTGTATAGAAATCTACAGAAATAGGTGTAGGTGCATACATCTGGAAAAATATAAGTGGTCCGGGGGGGGGGGGGCTATTCTGTTGGGTTGGGTATGAGTATACATAGGTGGCCTAAGGCGACTGGGCAGTTCTATATAAAGAACATCAACGACAAAAGCCTAAGGCCTACACCCTCGTTGCCAATCCCTTGTATTGCTTTGGGCAAGTTTGTCCCCTCTCCCCTGGAGTTGAGAAATTGGCCGGAGTAGCCCATCTACTTCACTTTTAGGTCGTAGGATGGCGCCAATAGTTCAAATATCTCGATAAATTCTATCTACTGTGGCAGACACAGGTATACATAGGAGGTCTTCGGCGCGTCGGGATTGGTACAGACAACTCTATACATAGGGCATTAAAAGCAAAGACCCCATTCCACTGGCCGCTCCCCCGGAAAAAAAAACAATTACTCGTATACCTATGATCCTATTTTACCTACTTTGACTTCGTTGCCCGTCGTATGGGTTCACTTCAGTACCCTATTTCCCTTCGTAGCCCAAAGGTTTGTATTATAGTACGAGGTAATGTTTTTAGGTCCCGTTTCCTTAACTTTGACACCCAAAATGCGTTTGTGAAAGCTATGAAAATGGGCGCGATGCTTTCATTTTCATACCCCCATTTTGAGACGTATGGAAAATAGAACATTGCGCTAATTTACATCAGTCTCCTCACCTCTTTCCGAGAACGTCACTGCGCATGCGCGAAGACGCCCCCCCTCCCCGGTCCGATGGGTGGAAAACCTTCCCGGGGCCGAACTACATTCGCACGCCAAGTTTCGTTCCGATCGGCCGAGTGGTTTTTGAGTCTATAGCGAACAGACACACAGACAGACATACAGACACATAGACACACACACACACACACACACACACACACACACACACACACACACACACACACAGAGTCTTGTCTTCCCTACATACCGAGGTGGATTAACGGTTTCAACCTCGTTTTGCCGGTACAGTTCTGGGAAAACAACCGAGGTAAAGGGTTTCTTTTGTCTTTTGTACCTCGGTAAGGCGAAACACGCAAACTCTTTTGTCTAGTTACCTCGTCAAGTTGGTAAGACAAACCCACACACACACACACACACACACACACACACACACACACACACACACACAGTCTTGTTTTCCCTACATACCGAGGTACCCCATTGTCTGTCCTTTGTGTGGACTAACGGTTTCAACCTCGTTTTGCCGGTACAGTTCTGGGAAAACAACCGAGGTAAAGGGTTTCTTTTGTCTTTTGTACCTCGGTAAGGCGAAACACGCAAACTCTTTTGTCTAGTTACCTAAGGACTAAATTAGAGCCCATCAATGAATAACATCAATTTTTGCCAGTCAGTTTAACCAGTTCCTAAGCTCATCACTTAGTTTAAATCAATTTTATGTAATTTTTTGTCATGTTTGAAACCAATCAGGGTTCAGTAAATGAAAACAATTTTTCGGCGGCATATTAAAAGAAAAAAACGTTTCAGTATGAAATGTCTGTGCCAGTGCGATTTTTTAACCTCAAACACACACAGGCGAGTGCCAGAGTTCATATATGCCCAAAAACAAAATAGGTTCTAATTTCAATCATGTGTATGTATTTCCTAAATAAAATTATTATTTATATATTTATTTATTGATTATTTTAAATTTTTTATTAATTTTTATTTATTTATTTATTTATTTATTTGGTTGATTCATTTATTTAAATTATTATTTTTATTTTTATTTTTAATTTTTCATACCTTTCACACAATGTAGGGGTTCAGAAGGTAAAACACACAATTTCTACGTGGTGTAAAATATTTTCCGTCATAAACCTCCGTCGGGGGATTTTCATTCCAACTGATAACATTCGTGCGGCATCATGATCTTTGGCGTTATTTTTTCATTTATTTCTTTAGTCTCAATATATTTTATCAAACCATTTTTTCATATTATTTTCACATACTTCTGAAGCCAGTAAAGCAAACCGCTCCCGATTGGTTTTACTTAAATCAAAGCCAACCAATAGGGCTTCATGGGGTCAGTAAAGCAAACCACTCACTGACTGATTAAAATTCAATGGAAGCCAATCAATAGAGCTTCATCTAATTTGTTTGGACGACACAAACTGAGTTGTGAAAAACAAACTTGGGACATCTCAGATTGAAAAGAATTAATTAGATGAGTGACATTTGTCAGCTTGTTACCGAGTTTAATTATATACTGAGCTGTGAAAAACACCCCCAGCCCACATATGGATATATACCATGCATGCCCTCCCAAAGTTGGATTCATTTTCCTCAAAGTCTCTTTGAAAAAGCCAAACCAAGCGAAACGCGTCGAGACAGACGGATTATTTTCTACCTTTGCTGAAGACTACAACCAATCCAGGTATCTTCTCTAATAGGTAATATCTAGATTTCATTGTAATTTATTTCATTTTTTCATTTTAAATTCATCTACTTATTCTTCAAATGGCTCAAAAAAGACAGAAGCATCAGGGAAAGAGAGTTGCCCAGTCTGGAAGAGGCCAGGAACAATCGTTCCAGGCCTATTCTAGGTTGGTCAAGGCCCTTTTCCAGGTGATTCAGTGTATGCACCATATTGGGCTCTTAGAGCAGCATTTGGCCAACCGGGATTTCCCGAAACAGTTGGAGAAGAAAGTAGATGAGTTAGGTGGCTTTCTAAAGCCGGCTCTTCCCACCCCACACATTTTTTCTGTTTTTCGACAGATTAGTGTGGGATGGGCCAACCAAACGTTAAATGCTTTAGTTGAGCATTACAAGATAAATTTAAACCAGTTGAAGTCTAAGATAACTTTGGCTATGCGACCACCTCCTGGACTCGAAAAAATAGACTTCAACAGCGCTTCGGCGCGTGCCTTGATCTGGGCTCAAAAAAACTTTAAAAATAAGTTGACAGATAAGACGATTTCGGCCTATGAGTCTTACATTTCGGAACTTCGCCCAGCGTCTGGAGTAAGGAACAATACGGGAGGGAGCAAGCAAACTCCGGCCCGTGTTGTCCCTCTACCCCAACGCGAAAAGCAAAATAAGAAAAGATCAAGGCAAAGCACTTCTCCCTCTTCTTTTCCTTCTACTTCTTCTTTCTCTCAGAGTAAGCGCCTCAATTTGCAAACATCTCCGGTCCATATTGTGACTGAAGATGCTCGCAAATTGAGTAACGCTGTCTCGCCTCGTCTTGCTCCTTTACCTCCTACTCCTCCTCAGCCTTTCTTCTCTGGTTCTCCTAGTGCTCTTACTAGAACTCCTGCTTCTGTTTCCTCTCCTGCTTCTGTTTCCTCTCCTGCTTCTGTTTCCTCTCCCCCTTCTCCTGCCTCTAGTGTGGTTCAACCAGGTATATCGTACTCAGAGAAAGTCAAATCACCGAGCCGCAACTCGGGCCGCTCATTTGATTCTAAATTCTCCCAGTTTCGGCATAAAAGCGGAGTTAATTTTGACAAAAGGAATTGGCGCCTCCCCGATGTTTGTAAAAACATCCTTATGATTGGAAGTTCAAATTTAGGACGCATTGATCGAAATCCCCATCCGGACATCCAGGTGGAGTGTTACCCCGGCGCCAAATTCAATCATCTGCGCTCTATGTTTAAAGGGCACAGGGGCCAGTCCAGTCCCCAAAAAATATTATTAAATATTGGCGTGAATTCTCGAAACGATAATTCTGATCTCGTAGTTAAGCAGTTGCGGAATATGCTTAGCGATATCAGGGTCAAGTTTAGATCAGCAAAAATTTATTTCGCTGAACTAAACTTTTCGCAAAAACTCCCTCAGGCTGAGAGGAGAACCCTGAGCATCATCAACGAAACCATTCGGAAAGTGAAGGACGTTAACGTTATACCTAAAATTGATGACGCGAAGTTTGATGTTGCTCAGGATTTAATCCATTGGACCACGAGAACCGCCAATATTATGTACGATCACTGGTTGAACCACCTAAATTTAAACTAAGTAAAGGCAAAGGTAACAGCCGCCTAACAGATGTGGGATTAGGAACTAATGTGGTTAACCTGTCTGGCACCAATGACCTAACAACCCAAGAGAAATCTCTTTTAGATCGCGGTTTAACTTTTGTACCAGCACCAAAGCCTAAAACTGATAACCAAACAAATTTACCATCATACAACTGTAATTTTCTTAGGCAAATGAAATTAGCAGACCGCTTTAGAAACTCTAGCGGTCGGAAACTTCCTTTCACAGAATCATCTGGTTGGTCACCTCCAGATAGTGAAGTAGATCCCGAAATTATTGAGGCTAGTAAACGAATCATCCAAAAGGTGTTCAGCATGAACATACTCTCCGATAAAGACAATTTAACAGCTGGTGAACGGAGAGCCCTCACGAAACTTCGAAAAAATAAGAAATTAGTAATTAAACCAGCCGACAAAGGTGGGTCGGTAGTTGTTCTATCTCGGGATAATTATATAAAGGAAGCCATGAGACAACTCAGCAATACTAAACATTATAAGAAAATAGATTCACTTATTTGGCCTAGTAATATCGAAAAATTCAATAAGATCTTAAAATTTCTCCTCGACGAAGGTCACATTACCAAAAAACAATTGAAATATTTAACAGCTAAGCTCAGTGCTCAAACAAGACAATTTTATATCCTACCAAAGATCCACAAGGACCGTTCTTCATGGACGGATGACTTAACTCCACCCGGGAGGCCAATTGTATCAGATTGTAATTCGGAATCTTATGCGATCTCGGAATTAATTGATTATCATCTGAAACCTATAGCAAATAGACATCCGAGCTACCTAAAAAATACACAGGATTTCCTGTCAAAAATTTCGAAATTGAAAATATCGAAAAATGCAATTCTGGCTACTTTGGATATCGACAGTATGTATACGAACATTGATATTGATAAAGGTGTTAAATCAGTTAAAAATGCATTTGAAAAATATCCGGATGCGAAACGCCCGGATGAACAAATTTTGGATCTTTTAGAGCTGAGCTTAAAAGGTAATGACTTTCAATTCAATGGAGAATATTTTCTACAAATAATGGGTTGTCCTATGGGCAAAAGATTCAGTCCTAATTTTGCAAGCATTTATGTAGCGGAATGGGAGGAAAATGCCTTAAGCAAATGTGCAAAGCATCCTCTCGTATATCTCAGGTATTTAGATGACATTTTTATTATTTGGGAACATTCAAAAGAAGATTTTGATGAATTTTTAGAAATTTTGAACAATCACGATCCAAATATCAAATTGAAAGCTACTATCAGTGAAAATTCTGTTGATTTTCTCGATGTGACCGTGTATAAAGGCAAGCAATTTCAGGCGTCCGGTCATTTAGATTATAAAGTGTATTTTAAACCAACTGATTCACATCAATTGTTGCACACAAAATCATTTCATCCTCAACATACATTTAAAGGTATCATCAAATCACAACTCATTCGTTTCCACCGCAATTCAAGTGATAAGGTAAATTTCAATGAGGCTTGTTTTACTCTATTTGGCGCCCTCAGATCGAGAGGGTACTCGCTGCGCCTTTTGCGTAGCCTGAAATCCCAAACCCTGAAAAAGCTCGAAAGTCCAGCTGAAACTACCGATTTCGAACCACTGAAGATTGAACACAACAGGCCGTTGCAGAATGGTAGTGGCGTGGTAATTAATTGCAAAAAGCCTCGTTGTAGACTGCATACTTTTATGCCTGATCAGAAAGAGGAATTTTCCTCCGAACAAACGAAAAATCATTATCAGATCCGTAACCCCCTTCATTGTGATTCACCAAACATCATTTACCTTATCACTTGTAAGCGATGTCGGAAACAGTATGTTGGTCAAAGTCAAAATCCTTTTCGAGAACGTGCTACTAGACACAAACAGGATATAAAACATAATGCTGATGCCCCAGTAGCACAACATTTTAACCTTCCTGGCCATTCTTTGGACGATTTCGAAATCCATCCTATTGAACAACCACCAATTAAAGACACATTAGAAGAAACGGATGAATTTAGAAAAAAACGTGAAGCTTTTTGGATCAATACGCTTCAAACTCTCTGGCCATTTGGTATGAACATATCAGAGGGCGAATGCGAAAGGAGGTCCATCATTCCTTTCACTTTAACGTACAACAGAATGAATATCGAAATAGCAAAAATGTTAAAAGATGAATTCAATTTTACCAATGCTAAATTAAATGAACCTTTGAATCTTCGACCTGTCATCGCCTATAAGAAAAACAAAAGCTTGCGTAACATCCTTGTAAGGACTAAATTAGAGCCCATCAATGAATAACATCAATTTTTGCCAGTCAGTTTAACCAGTTCCTAAGCTCATCACTTAGTTTAAATCAATTTTATGTAATTTTTTGTCATGTTTGAAACCAATCAGGGTTCAGTAAATGAAAACAATTTTTCGGCGGCATATTAAAAGAAAAAAACGTTTCAGTATGAAATGTCTGTGCCAGTGCGATTTTTTAACCTCAAACACACACAGGCGAGTGCCAGAGTTCATATATGCCCAAAAACAAAATAGGTTCTAATTTCAATCATGTGTATGTATTTCCTAAATAAAATTATTATTTATATATTTATTTATTGATTATTTTAAATTTTTTATTAATTTTTATTTATTTATTTATTTATTTATTTGGTTTATTTATTTGGTTGATTCATTTATTTAAATTATTATTTTTATTTTTATTTTTAATTTTTCATACCTTTCACACAATGTAGGGGTTCAGAAGGTAAAACACACAATTTCTACGTGGTGTAAAATATTTTCCGTCATAAACCTCCGTCGGGGGATTTTCATTCCAACTGATAACATTCGTGCGGCATCATGATCTTTGGCGTTATTTTTTCATTTATTTCTTTAGTCTCAATATATTTTATCAAACCATTTTTTCATATTATTTTCACATACTTCTGAAGCCAGTAAAGCAAACCGCTCCCGATTGGTTTTACTTAAATCAAAGCCAACCAATAGGGCTTCATGGGGTCAGTAAAGCAAACCACTCACTGACTGATTAAAATTCAATGGAAGCCTATCAATAGAGCTTCATCTAATTTGTTTGGACGACACAAACTGAGTTGTGAAAAACAAACTTGGGACATCTCAGATTGAAAAGAATTAATTAGATGAGTGACATTTGTCAGCTTGTTACCGAGTTTAATTATATACTGAGCTGTGAAAAACACCCCCAGCCCACATATGGATATATACCATGCATGCCCTCCCAAAGTTGGATTCATTTTCCTCAAAGTCTCTTTGAAAAAGCCAAACCAAGCGAAACGCGTCGAGACAGACGGATTATTTTCTACCTTTGCTGAAGACTACAACCAATCCAGGTATCTTCTCTAATAGGTAATATCTAGATTTCATTGTAATTTATTTCATTTTTTCATTTTAAATTCATCTACTTATTCTTCAAATGGCTCAAAAAAGACAGAAGCATCAGGGAAAGAGAGTTGCCCAGTCTGGAAGAGGCCAGGAACAATCGTTCCAGGCCTATTCTAGGTTGGTCAAGGCCCTTTTCCAGGTGATTCAGTGTATGCACCATATTGGGCTCTTAGAGCAGCATTTGGCCAACCGGGATTTCCCGAAACAGTTGGAGAAGAAAGTAGATGAGTTAGGTGGCTTTCTAAAGCCGGCTCTTCCCACCCCACACATTTTTTCTGTTTTTCGACAGATTAGTGTGGGATGGGCCAACCAAACGTTAAATGCTTTAGTTGAGCATTACAAGATAAATTTAAACCAGTTGAAGTCTAAGATAACTTTGGCTATGCGACCACCTCCTGGACTCGAAAAAATAGACTTCAACAGCGCTTCGGCGCGTGCCTTGATCTGGGCTCAAAAAAACTTTAAAAATAAGTTGACAGATAAGACGATTTCGGCCTATGAGTCTTACATTTCGGAACTTCGCCCAGCGTCTGGAGTAAGGAACAATACGGGAGGGAGCAAGCAAACTCCGGCCCGTGTTGTCCCTCTACCCCAACGCGAAAAGCAAAATAAGAAAAGATCAAGGCAAAGCACTTCTCCCTCTTCTTTTCCTTCTACTTCTTCTTTCTCTCAGAGTAAGCGCCTCAATTTGCAAACATCTCCGGTCCATATTGTGACTGAAGATGCTCGCAAATTGAGTAACGCTGTCTCGCCTCGTCTTGCTCCTTTACCTCCTACTCCTCCTCAGCCTTTCTTCTCTGGTTCTCCTAGTGCTCTTACTAGAACTCCTGCTTCTGTTTCCTCTCCTGCTTCTGTTTCCTCTCCTGCTTCTGTTTCCTCTCCCCCTTCTCCTGCCTCTAGTGTGGTTCAACCAGGTATATCGTACTCAGAGAAAGTCAAATCACCGAGCCGCAACTCGGGCCGCTCATTTGATTCTAAATTCTCCCAGTTTCGGCATAAAAGCGGAGTTAATTTTGACAAAAGGAATTGGCGCCTCCCCGATGTTTGTAAAAACATCCTTATGATTGGAAGTTCAAATTTAGGACGCATTGATCGAAATCCCCATCCGGACATCCAGGTGGAGTGTTACCCCGGCGCCAAATTCAATCATCTGCGCTCTATGTTTAAAGGGCACAGGGGCCAGTCCAGTCCCCAAAAAATATTATTAAATATTGGCGTGAATTCTCGAAACGATAATTCTGATCTCGTAGTTAAGCAGTTGCGGAATATGCTTAGCGATATCAGGGTCAAGTTTAGATCAGCAAAAATTTATTTCGCTGAACTAAACTTTTCGCAAAAACTCCCTCAGGCTGAGAGGAGAACCCTGAGCATCATCAACGAAACCATTCGGAAAGTGAAGGACGTTAACGTTATACCTAAAATTGATGACGCGAAGTTTGATGTTGCTCAGGATTTAATCCATTGGACCACGAGAACCGCCAATATTATGTACGATCACTGGTTGAACCACCTAAATTTAAACTAAGTAAAGGCAAAGGTAACAGCCGCCTAACAGATGTGGGATTAGGAACTAATGTGGTTAACCTGTCTGGCACCAATGACCTAACAACCCAAGAGAAATCTCTTTTAGATCGCGGTTTAACTTTTGTACCAGCACCAAAGCCTAAAACTGATAACCAAACAAATTTACCATCATACAACTGTAATTTTCTTAGGCAAATGAAATTAGCAGACCGCTTTAGAAACTCTAGCGGTCGGAAACTTCCTTTCACAGAATCATCTGGTTGGTCACCTCCAGATAGTGAAGTAGATCCCGAAATTATTGAGGCTAGTAAACGAATCATCCAAAAGGTGTTCAGCATGAACATACTCTCCGATAAAGACAATTTAACAGCTGGTGAACGGAGAGCCCTCACGAAACTTCGAAAAAATAAGAAATTAGTAATTAAACCAGCCGACAAAGGTGGGTCGGTAGTTGTTCTATCTCGGGATAATTATATAAAGGAAGCCATGAGACAACTCAGCAATACTAAACATTATAAGAAAATAGATTCACTTATTTGGCCTAGTAATATCGAAAAATTCAATAAGATCTTAAAATTTCTCCTCGACGAAGGTCACATTACCAAAAAACAATTGAAATATTTAACAGCTAAGCTCAGTGCTCAAACAAGACAATTTTATATCCTACCAAAGATCCACAAGGACCGTTCTTCATGGACGGATGACTTAACTCCACCCGGGAGGCCAATTGTATCAGATTGTAATTCGGAATCTTATGCGATCTCGGAATTAATTGATTATCATCTGAAACCTATAGCAAATAGACATCCGAGCTACCTAAAAAATACACAGGATTTCCTGTCAAAAATTTCGAAATTGAAAATATCGAAAAATGCAATTCTGGCTACTTTGGATATCGACAGTATGTATACGAACATTGATATTGATAAAGGTGTTAAATCAGTTAAAAATGCATTTGAAAAATATCCGGATGCGAAACGCCCGGATGAACAAATTTTGGATCTTTTAGAGCTGAGCTTAAAAGGTAATGACTTTCAATTCAATGGAGAATATTTTCTACAAATAATGGGTTGTCCTATGGGCAAAAGATTCAGTCCTAATTTTGCAAGCATTTATGTAGCGGAATGGGAGGAAAATGCCTTAAGCAAATGTGCAAAGCATCCTCTCGTATATCTCAGGTATTTAGATGACATTTTTATTATTTGGGAACATTCAAAAGAAGATTTTGATGAATTTTTAGAAATTTTGAACAATCACGATCCAAATATCAAATTGAAAGCTACTATCAGTGAAAATTCTGTTGATTTTCTCGATGTGACCGTGTATAAAGGCAAGCAATTTCAGGCGTCCGGTCATTTAGATTATAAAGTGTATTTTAAACCAACTGATTCACATCAATTGTTGCACACAAAATCATTTCATCCTCAACATACATTTAAAGGTATCATCAAATCACAACTCATTCGTTTCCACCGCAATTCAAGTGATAAGGTAAATTTCAATGAGGCTTGTTTTACTCTATTTGGCGCCCTCAGATCGAGAGGGTACTCGCTGCGCCTTTTGCGTAGCCTGAAATCCCAAACCCTGAAAAAGCTCGAAAGTCCAGCTGAAACTACCGATTTCGAACCACTGAAGATTGAACACAACAGGCCGTTGCAGAATGGTAGTGGCGTGGTAATTAATTGCAAAAAGCCTCGTTGTAGACTGCATACTTTTATGCCTGATCAGAAAGAGGAATTTTCCTCCGAACAAACGAAAAATCATTATCAGATCCGTAACCCCCTTCATTGTGATTCACCAAACATCATTTACCTTATCACTTGTAAGCGATGTCGGAAACAGTATGTTGGTCAAAGTCAAAATCCTTTTCGAGAACGTGCTACTAGACACAAACAGGATATAAAACATAATGCTGATGCCCCAGTAGCACAACATTTTAACCTTCCTGGCCATTCTTTGGACGATTTCGAAATCCATCCTATTGAACAACCACCAATTAAAGACACATTAGAAGAAACGGATGAATTTAGAAAAAAACGTGAAGCTTTTTGGATCAATACGCTTCAAACTCTCTGGCCATTTGGTATGAACATATCAGAGGGCGAATGCGAAAGGAGGTCCATCATTCCTTTCACTTTAACGTACAACAGAATGAATATCGAAATAGCAAAAATGTTAAAAGATGAATTCAATTTTACCAATGCTAAATTAAATGAACCTTTGAATCTTCGACCTGTCATCGCCTATAAGAAAAACAAAAGCTTGCGTAACATCCTTGTAAGGACTAAATTAGAGCCCATCAATGAATAACATCAATTTTTGCCAGTCAGTTTAACCAGTTCCTAAGCTCATCACTTAGTTTAAATCAATTTTATGTAATTTTTTGTCATGTTTGAAACCAATCAGGGTTCAGTAAATGAAAACAATTTTTCGGCGGCATATTAAAAGAAAAAAACGTTTCAGTATGAAATGTCTGTGCCAGTGCGATTTTTTAACCTCAAACACACACAGAGTCTTGTCTTCCCTACATACCGAGGTGGACTAACGGTTTCAACCTCGTTTTGCCGGTACAGTTCTGGGAAAACAACCGAGGTAAAGGGTTTCTTTTGTCTTTTGTACCTCGGTAAGGCGAAACACGCAAACTCTTTTGTCTAGTTACCTCGTCAAGTTGGTAAGACAAACCCACACACACACACACACACACACACACACACACACACACACACACACACACACAGTCTTGTTTTCCCTACATACCGAGGTACCCCATTGTCTGTCCTTTGTGTGGACTAACGGTTTCAACCTCGTTTTGCCGGTACAGTTCTGGGAAAACAACCGAGGTAAAGGGTTTCTTTTGTCTTTTGTACCTCGGTAAGGCGAAACACGCAAACTCTTTTGTCTAGTTACCTCGTCAAGTTGGTAAGACAAACGCACACACACGCACACACACACAAACACACACACACACACACACGCACACAGACACACACACACACACACACACACACACACACACAAACAGTCAAACAAGCTCAAATATATAGCAGACTAGACGGGGTGCCCGACTTCGTCCGGGCTACAAACATCGTCACTGCGCATGCGCGAAGACGGGAACCCATCCCACAACCAACGATGGCAAATCACTACTGATGGTCCCTGTATACAAATCCCAACTTTTGTCCCGATCGGCCCAGTAGTTTCCAAGATCGTTAGTGCGCATGCGCGAAGACGCCCCCGGTCCAATGGGTGGAAAGACTTTCCGGGACCGAACTACATACGCATGCCAAGTTTCGTCCTGATCGGCCCAGCCGTTTTCGAGTCTATAGCGAACAGACAGACACACACACAAACGAACTCAAATACATAGTAGATTAGCTCGGTGCCCGACTTCGTCCGGGCTTTTGTCACTGTGCATGCACAAAGATTGACTCCCACCCCTGCAAATCATTACCCGATTGACCGTACACACACCTGACGATGGCGAATGAGTTTTTGTCACTGCGCATGCGCAAAGATTAGCTTCCACCCCCATACCCTATAATGGCAAATGATTACCCGATGGACCATACATACAAATCTTCGTCCCGATCGGCAAAGTAGTTTCCGAGATCGTCACTACGCGTGCGCAAAGACCCCCCCCCCCCCCCATATCTGACGGGGGAAAATCACTACCCGATGGACCCTACATACAAATCACAAGTTTCGTCCCGATAGGTTCAGTATATTGAATATATATATCATGATATTGATAAAGGTGTTAAATCAGTTAAAAATGCATTTGAAAAATATCCGGATGCGAAACGCCCGGATGAACAAATTTTGGATTTTTAGAGCTGAGCTTAAAAGGTAATGACTTTCAATTCAATGGAGAATATTTTCTACAAATAATGGGTTGTCCTATGGGTAAAAGATTCAGTCCTAATTTTGCAAGCATTTATGTAGCGGAATGGGAGGAAAATGCCTTAAGCAAATGTGCAAAGCATCCTCTCGTATATCTCAGATATTTAGATGACATTTTTATTCCTTGGGAACATTCAAAAGAAGATTTTGATGAATTTTTAGAAATTTTGAACAATCACGATCCAAATATTAAACTGAAAGCTACTATCAGTGAAAATTCTGTTGATTTTCTCGATGTGACCGTGTATAAAGGCAAGCAATTTCAGGCGTCCGGTCATTTAGATTATAAAGTATATTTTAAACCAACTGATTCACATCAATTGTTGCACACAAAATCATTTCATCCTCAACATACATTTAAAGGTATCATCAAATCACAGCTCATTCGTTTCCACCGCAATTCAAGTGATAAGGTAAATTTCAATGAGGCAAGTTCTACTCTATTTGGCGCCCTCAGATCGAGAGGGTACTCGCTGCGCCTTTTGCGTAGCCTGAAATCCCAAACCCTGAAAAAGCTCGAAAGTCCAGCTGAAACTACCGATTTCGAACCACTGAAGATTGAACACAACAGACCGTTGCAAAATGGTAGTGGCGCGGTATTTAATTGCAAAAAGCCTCGTTGTAGACTGCATACTTTTATGCCTGATCAGAAAGAGGAATTTTCCTCCGAACAAACGAAAAATCATTATCAGATCCGTAACCCCCCTCCATTGTGATTCACCAAACATTATTTACCTTATCACTTGTAAGCGATGTCGGAAACAGTATGTTGGTCAAAGTCAAAATTCTTTTCGAGAACGTGCTACTAGACACAAACAGGATATAAAACATAATGCTGATGCCCCTGTAGCACAACATTTTAACCTTCCTGGCCATTCTTTGGACGATTTCGAAATCCATCCTATTGAACAACCACCAATTAAAGATACATTAGAAGAAACGGATGAATTTAGAAAAAAACGTGAAGCTTTTTGGATCAATACGCTTCAAACCCTCTGGCCATTTGGTATGAACATATCAGAGGGCGAATGCGAAAGGAGGTCCATCATTCCTTTCACTTTAACGTACAACAGAATGAATATCGAAATAGCAAAAATGTTAAAAGATGAATTCAATTTTACCAATGCTAAATTAAATGAACCTTTGAATCTTCGACCTGTCATCGCCTATAAGAAAAACAAAAGCTTGCGTAACATCCTTGTGAGGACTAAATTAGAGCCCATCAATGAATAACATCAATTTTTGCCAGTCAGTTTAACCAGTTCCTAAGCTCATCACTTAGTTTAAATCAATTTTATGTACTTTTTTGTCATGTTTGAAACCAATCAGGGTTCAGTAAATGAAAACAATTTTTCAGCGGCATATTAAAAGAAAAAAACGTTTCAGTAGGAAATGACTGTGCCAGTGCGATTTTTTAACCTCAAACACACACGCACACACACACAAACACACACACACACACACATGCACACAGACACACACACACACACACACACACACACACAGAGTCAAACAAGCTCAAATATATAGCAGACTAGACGGGGTGCCCGACTTCGTCCGGGCTACAAACATCGTCACTGCGCATGCGCGAAGACGGAAACCCACCCCACAACCAACGATGGCAAATCACTACTGATGGTCCCTGTATACAAATCCCAACTTTTGTCCCGATCGGCCCAGTAGTTTCCAAGATCGTTAGTGCGCATGCGCGAAGACGCCCCCGGTCCAATGGGTGGAAAGACTTTCCGGGACCGAACTACATACGCATGCCAAGTTTCGTCCTGATCGGCCCAGCCGTTTTCGAGTCTATAGCGAACAGACAGACACACACACAAACGAACTCAAATACATAGTAGATTAGCTCGGTGCCCGACTTCGTCCGGGCTTTTGTCACTGTGCATGCGCAAAGATTGACTCCCACCCCTGCAAATCATTACCCGATTGACCGTACACACACTTGACGATGGCGAATGAGTTTTTGTCACTGCGCATGCGCAAAGATTAGCTTCCACCCCCATACCCTATAATGGCAAATGATTACCCGATGGACCATACATACAAATCTTCGTCCCGATCGGCAAAGTAGTTTCCGAGATCGTCACTGCGCGTGCGCAAAGACCCCCCCCCCCCCCCATATCTGACGGGGGAAAATCACTACCCGATGGACCCTACATACAAATCACAAGTTTCGTCCCGATAGGTTCAGTATATTGAATATATATATCATGATATTGATAAAGGTGTTAAATCAGTTTAAAATGCATTTGAAAAATATCCGGATGCGAAACGCCCGGATGAACAAATTTTGGATTTTTAGAGCTGAGCTTAAAAGGTAATGACTTTCAATTCATGGAGAATATTTTCTACAAATAATGGGTTGTCCTATGGGTAAAAGATTCAGTCCTAATTTTGCAAGCATTTATGTAGCGGAATGGGAGGAAAATGCCTTAAGCAAATGTGCAAAGCATCCTCTCGTATATCTCAGATATTTAGATGACATTTTTATTCCTTGGGAACATTCAAAAGAAGATTTTGATGAATTTTTAGAAATTTTGAACAATCACGATCCAAATATTAAACTGAAAGCTACTATCAGTGAAAATTCTGTTGATTTTCTCGATGTGACCGTGTATAAAGGCAAGCAATTTCAGGCGTCCGGTCATTTAGATTATAAAGTATATTTTAAACCAACTGATTCACATCAATTGTTGCACACAAAATCATTTCATCCTCAACATACATTTAAAGGTATCATCAAATCACAGCTCATTCGTTTCCACCGCAATTCAAGTGATAAGGTAAATTTCAATGAGGCTTGTTCTACTCTATTTGGCGCCCTCAGATCGAGAGGGTACTCGCTGCGCCTTTTGCGTAGCCTGAAATCCCAAACCATGAAAAAGCTCGAAAGTCCAGCTGAAACTACCGATTTCGAACCACTGAAGATTGAACACAACAGACCGTTGCAAAATGGTAGTGGCGCGGTATTTAATTGCAAAAAGCCTAGTTGTAGACTGCATACTTTTATGCCTGATCAGAAAGAGGAATTTTCCTCCGAACAAACGAAAAATCATTATCAGATCCGTAACCCCCTCCATTGTGATTCACCAAACATTATTTACCTTATCACTTGTAAGCGATGTCGGAAACAGTATGTTGGTCAAAGTCAAAATCCTTTCCGAGAACGTGCTACTAGACACAAACAGGATATAAAACATAATGCTGATGCCCCAGTAGCACAACATTTTAACCTTCCTGGCCATTCTTTGGACGATTTCGAAATCCATCCTATTGAACAACCACCAATTAAAGACACATTAGAAGAAACGGATGAATTTAGAAAAAAACGTGAAGCTTTTTGGATCAATACGCGTCAAACCCTCTGGCCATTTGGTATGAACATATCAGAGGGCGAATGCGAAAGGAGGTCCATCATTCCTTTCACTTTAACGTACAACAGAATGAATATCGAAATAGCAAAAATGTTAAAAGATGAATTCAATTTTACCAATGCTAAATTAAATGAACCTTTGAATCTTCGACCTGTCATCGCCTATAAGAAAAACAAAAGCTTGCGTAACATTCTTGTAAGGACTAAATTAGAGCCCATCAATGAATAACATCAATTTTTGCCAGTCAGTTTAACCAGTTCCTAAGCTCATCACTTAGTTTAAATCAATTTTGTGTAATTTTTTGTCATGTTTGAAGCCCATCAGGGTTCAGTAAATGAAAACAATTTTTCAGCGGCATATTAAAAGAAAAAAACGTTTCAGTATGAAATGTCCGTGCCAGTGCGATTTTTTAACCTCAAACACACACACACGCACACACACACAAACAGACACACACACACACACACACACACACACACACAGACACACACACACACACACACACACACACACACACACACACACACACACACACACACACACACACACACACACAGTCAAACAAGCTCAAATATATAGCAGACTAGACGGGGTGCCCGACTTCGTCCGGGCTACAAACATCGTCACTGCGCATGCGCGAAGACGGGAACCCACCCCACAACCAACGATGGCAAATCACTACTGATGGTCCCTGTATACAAATCCCAACTTTTGTCCCGATCGGCCCAGTAGTTTCCAAGATCGTTAGTGCGCATGCGCGAAGACGCCCCCCGGTCCAATGGGTGGAAAGACTTTCCGGGACCGAACTACATACGCATGCCAAGTTTCGTCCTGATCGGCCCAGCCGTTTTCGAGTCTATAGCGAACAGACAGACACACACACAAACGAACTCAAATACATAGTAGATTAGCTCGGTGCCCGACTTCGTCCGGGCTTTTGTCACTGTGCATGCGCAAAGATTGACTCCCACCCCTGCAAATCATTACCCGATTGACCGTACACACACCTGACGATGGCGAATGAGTTTTTGTCACTGCGCATGCGCAAAGATTAGCTTCCACCCCCATACCCTATAATGGCAAATGATTACCCGATGGACCATACATACAAATCTTCGTCCCGATCGGCAAAGTAGTTTCCGAGATCGTCACTGCGCGTGCGCAAAGACCCCCCCCACCCCCCAGCCCCCCCCCCCCCCATATCTGACGGGGGAAAATCACTACCCGATGGACCCTACATACAAATCACAAGTTTCGTCCCGATAGGTTCAGTAGTTTCCGAGATCGTAACTGCGCATGCGCGAAGACGTGCCCCCACCCGATTTCGAATAGCCCCCAAAACCTTCCCGGACCCGAACCACACACCCGTGCCAAATTTTGTCTCGATCGGCCTCGCCGTTTTCCAGTCTATAGAGAACAAACAAACAGACAAACAAACAAACAGACAGACAAGATTACTCAAATATATATATAGATTAGCTGGGTGCCCGACTTCGTTCCAGTTTTTGTGCCCGCGCATGCACAAAGATTGGTTTCCACCCCACAGCCGACGTTGACGAAGGACCTTAAATATAAACCCAAGTTTTGTCCCGATCGGCCCAGTAGTTTCCAAGATAGTCTCAGCGCATGCGCGAAGACGGGCCCCACCCCACATCTGAGTAGCCTAAAACCTCCCCGGACCCAAACCACACACCCACGACAAATTTCGTCCGGGTCGGCCCAGCCGTTTTTGAGTCTATAGAGAACAAACAAACAAACAAACAGGCAAACAAACAGACAAGATTACTCAAATATATATATAGACTAGCTGGGTGCCCGACTTCATCCGGGCTTTTGTCACTGCGCATGCGCAAATATTGGCTCCCAAATCATAACCGATTGACCGTACATACAAATCCCAGGTTCCGTCCCGATCGGTCCAGTAGTTTTTGAGATCTTTACTGCGCATGCGGGAAGATGGACACCCACCCCATACCCGCTGATGACAAATGACTACACGATGGACCCTACATACAAATCTCAGGTTTCGTCCCGATCGGCCCAGTAATTTCCGAAATCGTTACTGCGCATGCACGAAGACGGGCCCCACCTCACGTCCGAGTAACCTAAAACCTTCCCTGGCCAAAACGACACAACCATGCCGAATTTCGTCCCGATCGGCCAAGCCGTTTTTGAGTCTATAAAGAACAAACAAACAAACAAACAAACAAGATTACTCAAATATATATATAGGGTAGTTGGGGGTGCCAGACTTCGTCCTGGCTACAGAGATAGTCGCTGCGCATGCGCAAAGATTGGCTAATACGCCAAAGTCGACGGTGGCAAAAACACTCCCCGGTGGAACGTACATACAAATCCCAAGTTTCGTCCCGATCGGACCTGTAGTTTCCGAAATCGTCACTGCGCATGCGCGAAGACGGCCCCTACACAAACACCCGACGGTGGAAAATCACTACCCGATATTCCCTACATACAAAGCTCAAGTTTCGTCCCGATAGGCCCAGTAGTTACCGAGATCGTTACTGCGCATGCGCGAAGACGGTTCACCCCCCCCCCCCCCACAAACACACACACACTCCCACCCCCGGTCCGATGGGTGGAAAACCTTCCCAGGACCGAACTACATACGCATGCCAAGTTTCGTCCCGATCGGCCCAGCTGTTTCGAGTCTATAGCGTACACAGACAGACAGACAGACAGACAGACAGACAGACAGACAGACAGACGGACGGACGGACGGACGGACGGACGGACGGACGGACGGACGGACGGACGGACGGACGGACGGACAGACGGACAGACAAGCTCAAATATATAGTACACTAGCTGGGTGCCCGACTTTGTCTGGGCTTTTGCCACTGCGCATCTGCGCAAAGATTGGCTCCTACCCCATAGCCGAAAGACCATACATACAAATGCTAGTTTTCGTCCCGATCTGTCCAGTAGTTTCCGAGATCGTCACTGCGCATGCGCGAAGCCGGGCACCACCCCATACCCGACAATGGCAAATGATTACACGATGGACCCTACATACAAATCCAAGGTTTCGTCCCGATCGGCCCAGTAGTTTCCGAGATCGTCACTGCGCATGAGCGAAGACGGGCACCCCACCCCACGTCCGAGTAGCGTAGAACCTTCCCGGGCCCGAACCACACACCCATGCCAAATTTCTTCCCAGATCAACCCGGACGTTTTCGAGTCTATACCTACAGACAGACAAATAGACAAGCAAGATTACTCAAATATGTAGATAGACTAGATGGGGGCCCGAAATTGTCACTGCGCATGCGCAAAGATTGGCTAACACCCCATAGCCGACGATGGCAAATCACTACCTGGTGGAACGTACATACAAATCCCAGGTTTTTTCCCGATCGCAAAAGTAGTTCCGAGATTGTCACTGCACAGGCGCGAAGGCGGGCCCCCACCCTGGGTCCGATGGGTGGAAAAGCTTTCCGGGACCGGAATATATACGCCTGCCAAGTTCCGTCCCAATCAACCCATTCGATTTCGAGTCTATAGCGAACATACAGGCAGAAAGACAGATATATGAAGACGGGCCCCCACCCCAGGTCCAATGGGTGGAAACCTTCCCAGGACCAAACTACATGTGCATGCCAAGTTTCGTCCCGATATGTCCATACGTTTTTGAGTCTATAGCAAACCCACAGACAGACACACACGCAGACACAGACAAATAAACTCAAATGTTTAATAGACTAGCTCGAGGTCCTACTCCGTACAGGAATGATTTACATGGACAGCTGAGACGAGCATGAGCAATTTGAGTGGCCCAGGACACTGCCGGATGAACTTACATACAAATCTCAGGTTTTAAGCCAATCGGCACAGTAGTTTTCGTGATTGTCACTGCGCATGCGCTAAGATGGCCCCCACCCACATGTCCGAATAGATTAAAACCTTCCCGGGTTGTGGTGGGGCCATCTTCGCGCATGCACAGTACTGATCGCGAAAACTACTGGGCCGATCGGCACAAAACTTGGTGTTTGTATGTAGGGTCATCGGTTAATTATTTGCCACCGCCGGGTATGGGATGGGGACCTGTCTTCGCGCATGCGTAGTAACGATCTCGGAAACTACAGGGCCGATCAGGACAAAACTTGGGATTTGTATCTATGGTCTATCGGGTAGTGATTTGCCACCATCGGCTCTGGAGTGGGGGGACCTATCCTCGCGTATGCGCTATGACGATCTCGGTAACTACTGGCCCGATTTGAGCGAAACCTGGGATTTGTATGTATGGTATTAACTGGCCTCTGTCGGCTATGAGGTGACAGCCTATCTTTGTGCATGCGCAGTGACGATCTCGGAAACTACAAATCCGATTGGGACGAAACCTAGAATTTGCATGTACGTAACGTTCCACCGGGTAGTGATTTGCCACCGTCGGCTATGGCGTGTTAGCCAATCTTTGCGCATGCGCAGTGACGATCTCTGTTGCCCGGACGAAGTCGGGCACCCCAGCTAGTCACCTGTATATTTGAGCTTGTGTGTCTCTGTATGAGTGCGTGTGTGCGTGTGAGGGTGCGTGTGTGTGTCAGGGTGGGGGTGTGTGTGTGTGAGAGAGAGAGGGTGTGTGTGTGTGTTTGTGTGTCTGTGAGGGTGTGTGTTTGAGGTTAAAAAATCGCACTGGCACAGACATTTCCTACTGAAAAGTTTTTTTTTCCTTTTAATATGCCGCTGTGTGTGTGTGTTCCTTATAGACTCGAAGGCGGCTGGGCCGATCGGGACGAAACTTAGCATGCGTATGTAGCCCGGTCCCGGAAAGGTTTTCCACCCATCGGACCTGGGGTGGGGGTCCGTCTTCGCGCATGCGCAGTAACGATCTCGGAAACTGCTGGGGCGATCAAGCCGAAACTTGGGATTTGTATGTAGGGCCATCAGGTAGTGATTTCAGAAAAAAAAACTTTGTTTTAAATAGAGAAACCCGTCTGAATTTAAAGACACTTCAACAGCAGAATCGTTCAGTGTCGATAAAAGCTCTACAAGCGGGGGAAACTTGTGTCCCCCAAGCCTCTCTTCCCATCCACACCCTCACAGACAACGTCGTGGTGAGCACGGACGAACATCTATCAGCTCTCCAACATCAAGACGTACACAATCGACGTGCAGTGCGCCTTAATGCACGGTGTCATTGTGACCCACATGAGCAAGCGAGTTCAGACAGCCAGAGATGCGTACTAACAATGTGTATTCCTTTGTCGACATTTGTGTAAGGAACGGGAAAATGATCAATTCGAAGATTTTAATAATTTTTAGATGAGCTTAAAGAGTAGCTAAAACCATATTCTAAAATCGCAAACCTCAAGATCCCCCCCCCCAACCCCCCTATTTACAGAAGCCATAACAAGACGCATAAAACAGAGTCGCCCCTAAAATATCCGCACAAGCAATATTTATAGCATAATGCAATATTCAAGTATTCATGCATACTTGCAGACTGACTGGGGGGAATATACCGGTTGAAAATGCGTTTTATAGAATTGCTATGTGCGGTCAGCTGCCACCGGACTGAAGGCGTCAAACGCTGACCACTTACCCAACATGAAGACGAAAACGGCCCAAACATTGACCACATTAAGCCTAAAATAGCCTTAAATATCTCCAAAATTTCTCGCAGACCTAGTGAAATTTGGATATTATCAGAATCGTCTTTTTGGGTTCTAATGACATCCAAATTTTTTCAATGTGTAGTTTCATTGAAAATAGGTGGAACTTATATTGGAAAAAATACGAAATTTAATAATCTCAATAAGTGCCGTGTTAGGTAAAGGGTTAAAGTGCCAAAGCAATTGGTAAATATAATTTTGGGTCGAATTATACAAAGTTTCATCAGTGAGAAAGGGCAAATTCTTTGATTTAACTCTGATCATATCGCGAATGGAATGGTTTAACGCGCCAAAGGCGCGCAGGGACGGTATGGGGAACAAGCCCCTTTCGACCCTCATTGGCTGTAAATGATTAAATTCCACATGTCTATTCGTGTTGAAGGAGGAACAGGTTCAGGTACTCGGCAGGTGTCACCGGTTGCGGCGTGATGGTCTCTTTGACTGATGTCGGTTGAGAGGTTGGGTCCTCTCACAAAGGTACTACCTCTCCCCGAGGGTGCAGTCGGTCTGGATTTTCGGGCAAGTATAGTCTGCCGCTTCGAGAATGATTTTGAGTGGTGGCCATCACTGGCAAGTATAATCTGCCTCAGGCTGTCTCTGTTTGGTTGGACTCTTTTGAAGGAAAACAACAACGACCCCTTTCGGGGACCACCAAGAAGAAGACCCGAACTTCCCTGGTTCGGGGGCAGGCCTGCATTGTAATCCTAGTGGGTTGGGACAAAAAGATGCGCAATGCGCTTACAAAAAGGGGCCGAGGCAGGACGCAGGACCAACGCTCGCCTCCCTTCAAGTGGTCGACCACTTTTAGGGATGGAGCGGAGGATGTCAGGAACCATGGGGGTTACCGTTTTTGTAACGGTTGGACTGTCCGTAGCGGTTATTGGGGTGCTGGTCAAAAAGCATCTTCTGTGTACCTGCTTAAAAGAAGAAGGCAGAATTAGTTTTCATCAGAATAAAAGATAAAAGTAGCACATTATGTTTTATTTGTGATCACAGTTAAGCTGTTGATCAGCCTGTTATATCACCTTCATAGGGTGATAGTGAGTTTGTAGCAGGAGGGTAACAGGTTTAGACACTAAACCACACCCGAGGGTGTTTCTGTTATGCCCTTCGCTGGTTTCGACCATATTTAGGTTAATTTGAGTTAATTTAGGATCACGATTAAATACTGCAAATCCCACCCCCGGCCGGGGAGGCCCAGCCCACACAAAACGCTCTCGCCTGGTATCTCGAGCGTCCTGTGTGGGCCTGAGCCCCCCCCCCCCCCCCCCGGCCGGAAATGAGATCTAAAGTATCCAATCGTCATTTAGTTTTAGTTGAGTCGGTGAAGGCAGCCCTTTCTGGTAGAAGGCCACAGTTAAGCTGTTTTTCTGCCTGTTTATTCACCTTCTCGTTCCCTATTTGTTATTTAGTTTTTATAACAGTATTTAATCATGATGGAATTTTTAGTTGAGTCGGTGAAGGCAGCCCTTTCTGGTAGAAGGCCACAGTTAAGCTGTTTTTCTGCCTGTTTATTCACCTTCTCGTTCCCTATTTTCTTTTTTCGAGCGGCCTTAGTTTTGATTGCAATTTTTGGGCTTTTGTCGGCTTTGGCAAATGGCTCCAAGTTCGGAGACTAGTTCGCTGTTGGCTAACCGGTCATGAGTTTTCGCGGCCCGGGTGGCTAGGCGGTCTTTAATGGTGGGGATATCGGCCCTGTCGTGGAGTGTTTTGATGGGTATGTCCCATGGGGCGCGGAGGGCAACTCTAATTGCGTGATTTTGGACCTTCTGGAGTTTTCCCATATTAGTTTGATTGAGGTCAGTTAGTATGATTGCACCGTATTCGAGTACTGGACGCACAAAGGCTTTGTATAATCTGAGTAGGGTGGACTGGTTAGCTCCCCATGAAGTTCCCTTAAGCATTTTCAGTAAGTTAATGCGTTTGGTGGCTTTTTCGCCATGTCGTCGGTGTGTTTGTTAAAGGACAATATTTGATCAATGGTGATGCCCAGGAATTTCGCCTCTTTGCATTCTGGGAAGGTGTTATCCATAAGTTTTAGGTCAAAATCACGTTTATTTTTCTTGCGAGTAAAAGTGATTCGTTGGGTTTTATTGGCGTTTAGTTTAATTCTCCATTTGGCACACCATTGTTCTAGGTCATCGGGAGCGCGTTGCAGGGGTTTTTGGAGCAGATTGGCCGTATTGTTAGAGTCCCAGAGACCCTTATCATCCGCGAGATCATATCGCGCGAAGAATTTTAGCCTTTGAAAACTGGGGAATATTTTACTACAAAAGTGGTAAAAACGTTACTACAAAAGTGGTGACTTTGTTTTTTTATGACAAAAGTGGGCGACGGTTACTACAAAAGTGGAGACCTCATTTTACTACAAAAGTGGGCGACGTTACTACAAAAGTGGTGAGCTACCACAAAAGTGGGCGTTTTCTACTACAAAAGTGGTGAGCTACCACAAAAGTGGTAATTACTACAAAAGTGGGCGTCACACATGGCAGTTCATGCGAATCAAAACTAATTCTCTTCCGATTCAAGACAAATTTTAAAACCAGGCCAAACTTGACTGTTGAACCCTTTGCCTAAGGTAACTACCATTATGGCCAACCCTATTCACAGATGTTGCAATGCAAATTTTTCACTCTTTGCCTCAAAAGCAAAGCTTTGATATTTCAATGGAATGAGCTGGTTAAGCTTGTTCCAAAGAAAGGTCATAAGAATTATTTTTGGAGGCGAAAAATGAAGATTTTCAGTCATCAAAGTATCGTTTTTGTTTTGGCAAGTGTCATATTTTGATCATCTTAGATAAAGGTTTCATTAGAGTAACTTCATATACACACCAAGTATACTTACTTAAAACGATTAGTCTGAATGTTCCAAGTGGATCAGCAGTTAGTTCGAGCACTTTCTTAAGTTCATATGTACCAGCATCATCAACAGTAATACCTCTGAATGTGAATGACAGTCTACCTTCATTTTGCAAAGCGTTTATGTTATCCACTTTTGGATCTGGAGGATCTGCAACTCCACTGACATATGTTCCATTCGACAGTTTTCCAATGTTGAATAATGTTCTGTCATCGGATTTCCTAACGACCATAAATCTATCTGGTAGCGATGAACTGATTGTAAATACTATGTTCTCATTGTGAGTTACTTCTGTGAACACATCTGTTCCACTTGTGAGGTAAAAGTCTGAAAAATTAAAAAAAAAATTTCAAATGTTTTTTTTTTCATACATGCTAAAACTTGAAAAAGTTCAGGTATGGCATCAGTGAACAAGAGATTCCATAGTGGTGTGAATCACTCATGGGAGAAAGAAAGTTATTTAAAGGAGAACTTAAGGTCACATATTGCTCTTTTCCAAGACGGAATAATGACATGTTCTTGTTGTCACTATTAACTATAAATCGATCTGGTAGAGATGAATTGATTGTAAACAATATGAAGCGATTGTGATTTATTCCTGTAAACACATCCGTATCACTGGTAAGGTAAGGGTCTGAATTTTTTTTTAAAAGTTTCTTTTCATGTAAATTATTACTGGAAATACTATAAACAAAAAATTGTGAATGATCCTACGTGGAATTTAGAACACATTTTAAAAGTTCCACTAATGAAAATAACTTAAAAACAGAAGGGGTGCAGAAATACAAAAAAAATAAAATAAAAAAAAATTCAGAGCAAGGCAACCAATGTATGTCAAGCTCCAGACTGTACACTCTTACCCATTTCAGTACTTCTAACTAAATCCGTCCGGTCATTACCCTATCTTCACACATCTCTGAAGTGGGAGGAGGAAGCAATGGCCGGAGAGCAATAGATAGGTTTAGAATGAGGCCACCGAGAGCCCACCCCCCCCCCCCAACGGATTTCCGAATTTCATGTTTGCCTCCCTTGCCCTCCTCTAAAAAAAGCTGTACAAAACTTCATTTCAAATGTCACCTTCCAACCTTGCTGCTCGGCAAACAAACCGTCCAGTGCAACACACTATATTTTAATAGTAGTCATAAGTACATTCAACACCAAATTTATCGGAAGTGGGGGGATGCAGGGGCGCAGCTTTCCGTTTGCCCTGAGACTAGATGTCAAGGGGCGAGTCCTATGAGCTGCATGTGATGTGCACACAGGCACCTATCCCGTGCCGTACGTGATGTGAGCACATTGTGCATTAGCACACAAGCACATTTCACCAAACACAAGCCCCACATTCGTGCAATCCCTTCTAGGGATCTGAGTATGCCTTTTTTATCGTTTGCGCCCATGTGCCGTGTGTGATGTGCGAACATTGTGCATTAGCAGATAAGCACATATCACATCCTTCGTATACCCATGTGCTGAATGCGTACACGCTGTTAAAATATCGTGTATAAGACAAATCTGTGAAAATAAGAAGTCATAATGGAGCTTGTAGATACAAAGATAGAAGCAGAGCAGAGTATTCCGAAGGAATTCGAACTAGATAAAGAGGAAGTAATCAAGGAATTCGTACCAAATAAAGTCGTTTTTGGTAGTTTTTGAGAGATTTTCGAGTTGTTTGGTAATTAGATGTACTCGTGTTCAATTAAGCTTACCCTCAGGAGACCATACAGATGTATAGCACTACGAGCTACTCTTAAAAGAAGGATTCTGGTGGAATCCTACCTGAAATAAACAGTTAAGAGTAACAATAAAGAGTTTTGGGGACATAGGCCGTTTGTGGTAATTGGGTATATTCTTGTACAACGGAACACACACTCCGAACATACCCCGGCCTTATTGTAGACCTTCGGACCACATAGGAACCATATGCCACCGCCGAAAATAAGATGGTGACCTCCTGTATACAAAATGGATGACGGAATCGCGTGTTACCCTGACAATGCGTGCTGTGCACGCGAACTAAAGACACGCATCACTATGGAAGGGATGTCACAAGATGGTCACACACTCGGGCTACCATGACAACCAAACATGGCGTAACTGGGCCACGTGACAATGAAGTCACTTTAACCCTCCAGCTATCCCTCCGTCTGAATTGGTACGATCTGTACATCTACTACTGCTATACAATTGGCATGCGTGGTGAGTTCTAATTCTTTATGTTCAACTCAAGGGGCGAATTATAGCCTTAGCTGCCACATTCGCATCTAAGGCTATATCCTGGAGAGAAAACGGTAAAAGGTGCCCAAAGGGCGATATTGTTAATACTATTAAGTGTCATATTACGATTTGCGATATGTTGTATAAACTCCCAGGTCTTAACACACACCCAGATTCGAGTATCCTTTTTGATTCCCCTGCCATGCTTTCCCCCGGACGCTTCGGGAGCCCTTGTTCAAAACAGCGCTATTTTCAGTAATCACAACTGCCATCGCAGTAAAACATTATGTTCTCACGCCTTCCAGCAATTATTAAAACGCATCTACAAAGACCTACGTTTACTACCACAACTGGTTGATTATTTTAAACACAGAACAACCAAACTACTCTTTGTCTTCCTTGTATCACTACATTTGGTCCATGACAACAACCATGAAGAGAATTCAAATTGCAGCTATAGACTTTCACAAAGAGATGTAGAAATGATTTGGGAAAATATCAGGAATGACACTACAAAGCCCCATCACCTCACAAATATACGGGTTTCTTGAAGGAGATCAAGTTGGTGAAAGAGAAATGGTATTCCTTCCGGGGGAAGAGATAGCCGAACCCGGAAAAATGTTTATTAACGATAACAACCGACGACATGGCTCACAAATTTCGTCACTGGAAGAGATTTATAGGAAGGTTAGCTTCCCTTAATTTCATAAAGGAGAAGTGGTGGCCGAGTGGATAAGTGCGCTGGTCTCTCATGCCAGAGGTCCCGGGATCGATCCCCGGTCGGGGAAAGTTCTCGAGGTGTTCGAACACTCTCTGTCAGCATCAATTGTGGGGTTGATGCTGTCACAGCGTACCGTCCTATCGGGTGGGGACGTAAAATGGCTGTCCTCTGTGCGGAGAGAGACACACTCCGTGCAGGCTAAAGATACCTTCGTAGTATTCGAGAAGAGCTAGGCCACGAAGTTGCCGCTATGAAGGTCATCCCACACACCTACGCCATTGGGCCAAGGAGAGGCGTTAATATAAGTTGCATAACTTGTTCGCCAATCCTTGTAAAACAAATAAGATTAATTAAAAAATAAAGCTGTCAGTAAATTTAACACTAAGGATGTGACAATTCCATATAAAAATTAGAATTTCGAAATGTTAGAAACTTTGTATCATCGATGTGTACATCATTTCACAAACTTCATGCATTTTCCTGTAGAGTAGAATAAAAATACAGAAGCTGACTATTTACAATTTTTTCCCAATCAGAACGTTTCAATATTATTCTCCATAGAAACACGTTTAAAAATAAGAAAATGGCATTTTACCATCTTTTGATGAGCTGTAACTTTTTTAACCTTAGTATATCAGCTGCACACTAAAAACTAAAGTGTTAACACCCATTCTGACTCTTAGGGTTTGATTTTAACGCTCAAAGTGCAATGCTTTAAGCACTTAGACATTACAATCGTCAGACATCTGAAACTTTAATGGATGACACTTCCCATGTGTCTAGCATTGGTGGTTCTTCCAGAATTTGATTTGCGCTTGGTGGGTACATAATTAAAAAGACACGACGCAGATGACGCGGATCAGGCTCGAGAGTTCGAGCCTGATCCGCGTCATCTGCGTTGTTTCATTTTAAGTGTCTCGACATTACACTTGTCAAGTGGTATTATTGTAACACCTGTCAAGTTCTGGGATATCTGCATTTGAACAATGTGCTAGTTCAGCACTTAGTAAGTGTTAAATACAGCACTTCAAGTGTAGTTTTTAACACTTTAGTTTTTAGCGTATGTGTGTGAATCATGATATGTACTGCAGATACTGTTCTTTCCATTAATCTAAAAGTCTAGATGGTGAGATTTGCTAATTTCCTTCCTATGAAGAACAAAAACTTGCAAATTACTGTAAAAACACATTCGCTTAACAAGTGGACACTTAGTGTTAGGGTACGTGATAACGTCCGCGTTGCAGCGCTTCAAATTGGAATGGGTATTCCGTAGCAGACCGAAGTGGTAACGGAGTTTACCGGGAGAAAACGGAGTTGACTTCGGCGAGCAGCTGCAACAGGCATTGGCACTTTGCTGACGAACATCGGAGGCGAAGGACTCCATTACCCTGTGAAAGGAAACCTTTGTCGGAAGAGAACGAAATTCAGAAACTATTACAAGCCATCACTAACTATAGTGGTGAGTATTAATTACCTCGTCATTATAAGGTCATTGCAGCTTTACTGCTCAACCCAATGTTACTTTATTTGGCGATGATTTTATTAGAACTTGCGTGACCTTTCTCGTTACATTGTTATAAATAGAAATGGCGTGTTTAGTGTTGTCGCCGCCATTTTGAATTGTAAATTTGACATTTGAGACATTTGTCTCCTTTGGAGCTTCTTTTTCCTGAATTTAAGATGAAATTGCGTTTTCATTGAATTCAAGGAGAAGATAATGAATTTTTTCACCTTGTGAATTTTTTTTTCAATAGGTTGGTGCTTGTTGAAATAGATTTTCACAAATTGAAAACAAAAGGTTTCGTCTTCGATACAGTTGTGGTCGAAAAAATTCGGTTGTCGTTTGTAAATTGATCAATCGGATTCAATCGGAAATTTATAAACAGTTTGGAGTTTCAAAGCAATATTTTCATTTGAGCGTTACGTGATTTTGAAAATGTAGCAGGTTTCTCAATAAAATTATTGCTTCAATTTTTCCTTGCAAATTGATGTGAATCACCGAGTTTGCTTGAGCATTGCGCGAGAGTAAACAATTTGTATAAACGTTGAATTTTTTGTGGAAAAAAATTTAAACAATTGTTTTGTCTTTTTTTTATCAGTGATTTACGCCAATAAGCATGGATAAAATTAATGTCAATACAGCTTCTTTTCATGAACTGTTACTGATTCCTCATGTAGGGGAAACAATTGCTGCTGTAATAATTGAGCGCAGAAAAAATGTATGGAGTACTGAATTGGGAAGATTTAACTCAAATCCCATAATTCAGGGGCACTCAAGGACAGTGGCAGGTTATTGATTTGGGTCAGCCACTGCATCCAGTGTCAATTGACAACAGGATTATGCTTAGGCAAAGCCCAGGTAGGGGGGGGGGGGTTACCCCATCACCATCATTTATTGCCTCAACCTGTGTTGGGCCAGAAAGTAGGGTAAGTCAACAGTATACAGGGGGAGACAATAGTTATACTCCATTATCACCTGTATCAACAGGGTCGTGTAGCACAAGCTCACACACTGCGTCACCACGTGTACACAGCCTAGGTCAGGGGCAAATACAGGGTACACAACCAGCAAGCTCAACAGACAGGGTACATGAGAGAAATGGTTCAGACATGATGGGGGGCGAGGAATGCCTTGAATTCTCCTGAGCGGAACCAATCTGCAATGTTTATGGAAGCACAGCGGGGGGGTACCTGCAGACACGTCACGCATACACTCATCAAGTAATGTAAGAGGGGGAGAGTGTATGAGTAGATTTTCACTCCAAGCTTCTGGTTCTCCAAATAGGGAGAACTGGGAGAGGAAATGAGTGAATATGAAAGAATGAGTGTCGAATTGTTTTCAAAGATGAGGGAGGCGGAGAGGCAGTTGCAACTCCAGGGGGCCACTCCCAAACAAATCTCGATATACAACAAAAAGTGGATAGCACACATGACACCATGTACAGTTGTGCAGAAAATGGACAATCCAGGGTAGGATTAGGTCATGGTGGGGTTACCACACACTCGGGGTATGACAACCACTCACACACAACTCCGGGAAAACATTTGATGCAAACTTAGTGACAAATGAAAACATTTTAGTTTCCCAGAATTTGGCAGGTTTTTCTGCCAATGATAGTCAAAAAGTTGTACCGACAATAGCATGCTTGCCCAGTTATACACTGGCAGGCATGGTTCTTTGGCATGTAATAGTCCAGCCGTAACGTACACTTCTTCGGCTATTAGGGGAAATATTATGAATACCGGAAGTTTGCACAAGATGACAAGTAACCCGAATGTTTGTGCCTACAGTCATGGGCCAGAGATCACCCATATAAACACACAGATTGATGACTTGCTGTAATTTGACCCAAATGTATGCAACAGTCGAACACAAAACCATTTACCACATCACGCTTTTCATGCAGAACAGACACGTGACCACTATCGAGAGAGTTATGCCACAAATGTTCAAAGGGCAACTCAAGGTGTGAGTTATCAACATTTGCAATATAACCAATCAAATGCTACTCGAGCAATCTCTGACAGGAGCAGATGGATTGGTAACACATATCCTTCAGTTGATGTCAAAACTGAGTGGTCAAATTCCTGAGGTTTCTCTAAAGGAAGGACGTCCACTCAAGTATGTCAAAATATTGTGGAATTAGATCATGAACTGATAAATTCCCGAAGAATACCTGAAGGAATTCAGTTCCACGATAATAGAAAAGCAGTTCTGGTTGAATCACCTTATGTAGATTCCCGAAGATAGCCTGGGGGAATCAGAGACACGAATTGCCAAATTCAGGAAAGCCAAACACCCTCTCATTTACGCCAAGATACAAATTTGCAGCATGCAAGGGGCTCTGGTCCACTGCATGCCCAGAATCAAAATTTAGAGTTTTATTCACATCCTGGCTATACTTTGGGTAACCAAGTACTCTGTCAAGGGGAAGCCCGACCGATTCGGGACGGCGAGTACCTTGCAGACTTTCAGCCCAAAATGAATTATCAATGTTCGGAATTTCCTCAGTTGGGCAATCAGGGTAAGTTTTATTCACCACAAGTGCAACTCCAACGAGATGCAACCCAATTTAGTTTTCGAAATGCTCACCACACCGAAAACCAAAGACATTTGCATGTGCCTAAAGGTTTAAAGTTTGATGGCACTGAATCATGGAAAGCTTTTGAAACTAAATTTAAAAAATATGCATCTATTGAACAATGGTCGCCCGAAGAACAAAAAAGTATTTTGTGTTTGAGTTTAAGTGGTAAACCTTGTTCGGTTTATTCATTGTGGTGTGAACAAAACCTTGATATGACGATTCTAGAAAGGCTAAAACAATTGGAAGCGCGTTTCGGAGATCACAGTTCGCCCGAAGCAACACAGCTTGAGTTTCAGAGTGCAAGACAGAAACCAGGTCAGTTTATTAAAGATTGGATTGAGTATGTCTTGTCCTTGGCAACTCACGCATTTCAAAACTGTCCACAGCATTTTGTTTATTAACAAGCCGTGTTCAAGTTATCTCATGGATGCACCAATGCCAAAACAGCCGAACATGTTATAAACAATCGACCGAAAGATATAGAAGAAGCCGTTTAAATGGTCAAATGGCATCAATATAACCAATTGGCCATGTTCGGGGGTGAAGCAAGTCATACTGAAAGTGTTGACAGCGGTGGAAATATTCGGCAAGTTTCATACAAAAATAAAAATAATTATAGAAGGAATAGAAATCAAAGAAACTACCAAAAGGCATCCCCACAGAACGGCAATTCCCCAAACCAAAATAAATCAGGAACTCATATCGAGTATTTGAAATCCAAAACATTTGCTTTGGAGAGTAAAGCAGAGATTTTGGAAAAGAAATTTGAACAGATGTTTGATAAATTAAAAGCTCTGCTTGATTCAGAATCCTCTTACGGTTTGACGGAATCCGGAAAGTCTAAGATGGATAAGAAAAAGTCAAAAGGCTCTCCTACTAAAAATGTTCAATGTTTTGGGTGTCAGGGCTATGGTTATTTCAAGTCGCAATGTCCTTCAAAAGGCCCAATAAATAAAGCTAAGCGACAAAGGAAAGTCACTTCCAAGGATCAGCCAAAAGAGAGGGGGACGAATCGCGAGGTCTGATCTCACCCCACCAACCTCAGGAAATGACCTCAATAAAGAAATGCTAATTATTGAGAAAGAAATAACTGTTCGTCGTGTTAAATCAACATTGGCGATTCATGTGGAATTAGCTATTGGCAATCAAAAAGCTGAAATAGTTGTTGATACGGCTGCTGATGCAACTGTGTGATCAGATAAACTGTTAAGGCGCATAATTCCAACACCACCAGTAATAAAATCCGTTTGTTTTAACACTGCTGCCAGAGGTGGACGGATGACAAGCAGTATTGTAGGTCCTGTCTCTATTCAAATTGGTAATTTGACATTTCATGAACGTGTTTACGTTGCACCAATCGAAGACG
The DNA here is from genome assembly GCA_031216915.1 of Pictodentalium vernedei. Lineage (NCBI taxonomy): Eukaryota > Metazoa > Mollusca > Scaphopoda > Dentaliida > Dentaliidae > Pictodentalium > Pictodentalium vernedei. The sequence goes on from CM062288.1 coordinate 288,673,350, forward strand.
ATATTTTATTGGGAATTGATTTTTTGAAGAAACATAAGGCAGTAATTGATATTGAAAATGACTCTTTTAATATTGGAAATATTGAAATTCCCACCGTATCAAAAAACCTAAATGATTCCACACGAATTGCTAGAATAACTTTGGATTTGGACACAATTGTCCCACCTAACTCAGCTGTGTTAATAAAATGTGAAGTAGATAAACAAATGGCAGAATTTGTAGCTGAACCGGCTGAGTCATTGCCAGTAATCAGGTTGCGTTCAGTTCACCATGGTGATGAGGGAACCCTGATTTGCCTGGTGAATATTAACAGTTGCAACATTCGATTGACTAAAAATCACTTAATTGACTTTGCTTATGAGGTTGATATGATCCTTGAGAATGAAAAAGAAAAAGAAGTCCCAATGTTTATCAAAACAGAGGCTGGCAGAGCGAGCACAGGGGCAGTTAATGTTTCGGAACATAGGAAAAATAAAGTTCCTGATCATTTGACAGACTTCTTCCAAAGATCGTCAAAACAGTTAAATATGGAACAAGCTGATCTATTGGCAAACTTGTTGATGGATTTCGGAGACGTGTTTGCCAAAAATGAATTTGACATGGGTAACTTTAAAGAAATTGAACATTCAATCGACACCGGAGATCATCCACCAATGAGGCAAACACCTTTGCTTTGTGTTTTGCAGATAAGGAGGAATTCCATTTACAAAAATTGTTAGAAACTGGGGTTATTCAAACAAGTTTAAGTGAATGTGCCTCACCGCCAGTTTTAGTTCGAAAATGGGACAATTCACTGAGGTGGTGCATTGATTATCGGAAAATTAATGCAGTCACGAAGAATGAGGTTTATCCTTTACCCCGAATTGATGACAGGCTTTCGGGAAATCTGTGGTTCGGAAAAGCGGATTGCATGAGGGCCTATCATCAAGTTAATCTTAGAAAAGAAGATAGGTGCAAAATGGCATTCAGTACCAAACATGGCAGTTGGGAATTTGTTAAAATGCCTTTCGGTCTGTCCGGTAGTCCTTATACGTGGTCAAGGGTAATCAATTTGGTTCTCCAAGGGTTAACCTGGTCCACGGCTTTGAGTTATCTGATGATGTGGTGTTCGGTGGACGTTCATTTGACAGTCATTTGCAAAATCTTAACCAGATACTTGGAAGATTTCGCAAATACGGTTTAAAGTTAAAACTCCAAAAATGTGAATTTTGACAGCACAAAATTCAGTTTCTTGGAAGAATGGTGTTGAATTAAATGATGAATACAAGGAAACTATTAAAAATTGGCAAGTTCCAAAAACCACAAAAGAGGTTGAAAGCGTTTGAGGTTTGGTGAATTATCACCGAACCTTTATTAAAGCCAAAATGGCTAAACCTTTTTATGACTTAACTAGCAAAAAGCCATTTAAATGGGGACAAGACCAACAAGATGCTTTCGAAGCTATTAAGACTTTTTTGGTGTCTCCACCAGTTCTCACTCTTCCAAACAATAGTGACCCTTTCATTCCCGATACAGACGCCAGTGGGTGGGCGTTAGGGGCCGAGCTATCCCAGATTCAGAATGAGGTGGAGAGAGTAATTGCATATGGGAGGTTTGTGCTACACCCCCAGCAACTAGGAAGGAGTTGCTTGCAGTGGTAAGGTCTACTAGGCAGTTTAGGCATTGTTTGCTGGGACGTCCATTTATTGTTAGAACTGACCACAATAGCCTTAGGTGGTGGCTAATGAACTTCAAGAATCCACAAGGCCAGGTGGCTAGGTGGATGGAGGAACTTAGCCAATATAATATGGTAGTCCAGCATAGGCCAGGGAAATTGCATAGTAACGCAGATGCCCTTTCCAGAATGCCCACAGGTCAGAGGTGTCCAGAGTATTTTTCAGGTTGTAAACTTTCAAAATTACATTGCCACGGGTGCAATTATTGTGCTCACTTACAAAAAAAATTGGGCTAAGTTTGAAGAAGAGGTTGATTATGTAGTGCCTCTAGTCCAGGGATCCTGTACGTTTGATGATACAACCGAAATTACAATATCAGAAATTACCCCAGATGACGTAATGGCAGGTGACAGAATGGAAAATTTAAGTTGTGAATTCCAATCAGAGGCTCTTGGGATTCCACAGAGCTTCAATGATGGTTGGACAGACACAACACCCAATATTGGTTCAATTTGTCCAGATTCTGGTTGGGTCCATTCCTACCTAGAAATTGAATCTACATATAATAGTCCTCAAATTAGGGCAGTCACGGCTAATAATGGTGTCGTTACTCTTGCTGAGGTCTGTTCTTCAACAGAAATGCAAGCAGTGCAAAGAAAAGACCCTGATATTTCACCTATTGTGACATGGCTGGAAACGGGAGAGCAACCCACTGATGGTGAACTCTTCATTTGCAGCGATGCTACAAAATATATGTGGATTAACAGAAAAGGGTTTCTCTTGAAAGAGGGACTTTTATATAAGATTAGGAAAAATAGTTTAGATTAAGTTTTGGTAGTTCCCAGTAAATTTTCGGCAGAAAATTTGTCGTTAGCCCATAATATTCCTGCTTCACGGCACCAAGGGGGAGTACATACCAGATATAGGGCAACTAAAAACTGTTATTGGTTTGGAATGAGTGAGGATATCAGAACTTTTGTGGAAGCCTGTGCACAATGTTCAGTTGACGAAAAGCCAACTAAAAGGTCAAAATGGGATATAACAATATTCCATTCAGGTTATTCAATAGAGAGAATTCATTTGGATTTCCTGGGTCCATTACCACTTACTAAAAAAGGGAACAAATCTATACAAATGATAATCGACCAATTTACAAAGTGGGTGGAATGTATCCCTTTACCATATCAGACTAAGGAAACGGCCGCATGTGCAGCGGTTAATGGGTTCTTTTCACGATTTGGCTGTCCATTTCAAATTTTTACGGACCAAGGTCCTTGTTTTGAAAGTAAATTGTTTACAGCTATTTGCGAATTATTACAAATTCAAAAAGCACAAACATCACCTTACCGACCTTCGGCTAATGGTCAAGTGGAACGCCAAAACCGCACCTTAATGAATGCAGTTCTATGTTTTGTAGATAAACGTCAGAAAAACTGGGATAAATTTATTTTGCAGTTAGCCCGAGCTTTGCGGTCAACAGTGCATCGGTTAACTGGATTTACCCCAAATAAATTAATGTTGGGCAGAGAAGTAAACCACCCAACAGATTTGGTATTTCACTTCAAAAAAGACGTTCCATCAAAGGAAATTCCAGAGTATGTTCGTGATTTGAATTCTGAAATAAAAAGGGCTCAGGAAGTTGCATGAAAGCAGTTAAAATCCGAATGTAAGAAAATGAAACGAAATTATGATCTCACTCTGAATAAGAAAACTTATAAATTGGGTGACGTGGTTTACATGTTAGACGATGCTACGAAAAAGGGTAGATGTAGAAAATTGGCTCCTTTTTGGAAAGGACCAGCCATTATTGGTGAAGTTTATACCCCATACTTATTCAAGGTTATTTTCAAAAATTCTATTTGTGTGGCGAACCATGATAGGTTAAAACGTTGTCATGATAGGGTTCTGCCACCATGGTTAACAAAATGCCTTGAGGATTTTGAAGAAACTGGGGAAGTTACTGTACTTAGAGCATCTACAGTTTTCTGCATCTGTCGTAAACCATATAGTGGATAATTCATGATACAGTGTGATCACTGTCTAGAATGGTTCCACAGAAAATGCGTTAACATCACCCAAGAGGAAAGAGTGGAGATCGATGAATACAAATGTCCTAATTGTTAATTCGTTTCATTTCCGAAAATGTCTGACAATAACTCTGATATAGAGCTGGATCTGTGTCTGGATGTGGATTCAGAAATGATGCTGGCACGTGACGGCAACCGCAGCGGGTCAGTAAGCACCATATCCGTGACGGATACCCTTGAGGAACTCCTGATAGGGTCCAAATCAGAGAGAGATTTTACCAACGGTGGAACCTGAGGACAACCTGACAGTTTGGAATTCCTAAGATGGTAAGGACCACACCTTTACCTGATCCTACTCCTGAGGAATGCCTGATGGAGTTGGTAGGGGAAGGCAGGTCTCCTAAAGGAGAGACTGAAAAAATGGAGACACATGACGAATTCCGGAGTGTGCTTCCACTTACTGGGTTAAGGTGAGAAGGCACAGGAGGGAGACCGAACTGTGCTGGAATCCTTTGGTGTGGAAAAAATGGAGATTCAAGACGAAGTAAAACCGGGATCAATTGAAAAGTTAGAGAAAGATACGTCTGTTCAAGAAAGAAAATTACCAGGCATGTCAGAACGTATTGTTCTATCGGCAGTTGGAGCTAAAGCTCAGCAACAGGAACTGAGTGAGCTCCATCAAAAGTTAAACAGGCACGTTAAAGAAAATATATTAATAAAACATGCATCAAGGATAATGGCCCTATTACTAGGAGCAAATTGGTCCCTGGTGGAAACTTGTAACGTGCTTAAAAGTCAATATCTCCTAGCCAAAGCACAAAAAGATAGAATCTGACAAAAATGATATATCGGCTCTTGCTCTGGACCAGCTGTCATATCGGTGGTGGGTCGAAGAAAATTTGGGACCACTTCCTAAAATTCAAAAAGTTAGGACAAGAACAGTGTCTGCTGCTCTCTTCACCAAGAACATTCGGTTCTTGGAGAAGACCAGTGCCATTGTTTAGGCAGAAGCTCGGGTGGAATCAGTAAACAGGGTTCTTGAGGAAAGGGGTGTTGTTGCACCCAAAGTGAAAACCTACCTAGGCAACCAGATGTCTGTGGTCAAAGGCCCCCTGACGAATTCCGGAGGAGAACCGACTGGGCTGATGTCTGCTCAGCTGACTCAGAGTAGGATCAAGTCGAAGGACACCTCGAAGACTGGCCTAGAGGGTCCAAAAGCCGGAAGCCAGAAAAAATGTCCCATAAAAATGAGGAAAGCCCAAAAGTTAGCAAAGGGCAAGAAGACCAAAGAGGTACAAAAAGATGCGGATCCCTTGAGGACGGCCCAAAAAAGTCCCAAACCTAAGTTTGCGAAAGTTTGTCCTCTGGAAACATGTGCTATGGAATTCAAAACTAATATACAAAGGCAGTTTTCAGGGGCTCACTTCCCATCAACGTGGTGGTTTGCATATGGAATCACCACTCCAAAACCTCTTAGGGTTAAAATGGTGCATGGTATGGTTCTGCTGGCTAGAACCATGTTAGGTCTAGAGGAGAAATAATCTGACTTGGTGATTCTGACAAAATTATTGAAAAATTTAAGGGCCATAGAATCGTCTTCCAAGTCAGAGCTTTTAAAAGACCTGGTCCCTAGCAGTGGCTATGAGCTAACCATGAAAGCCATTTCTAAGGACCTAGTTGTCGCCCTTCCTCCTGAAGGTATCCAAATGGAACAATTGAATACAGTTTCTTCTTTGTTCCATTGGAAGGTGGTATGCCTTGTTCTGAACCAGGTCAGTCTCGGGGTTCAAGACACCGCCAAAACAGAAGCAGCTGACCGATTCGGGACGCTTTTCTGTCATGGAACCCCAAGATCCCATAGTACAAAGACAAATGGACCCGGTTCTCTTAAAAATAACCACAGAGAAACAGGGGGCTCCACAATTGATGCAGAAGCGGCCGACCGATACGGGAAGCTCTTTTGTGGTGGATTCCCCGGGTCCTTTCGAGTTTCAAAGGAAAATGGACCCAGTGACTCTGAAGGTGATAGCCACTGGTAAAGTGAGAGACCCCGTAGCCATAGACTCTCACTTTCACTGAATAAGGTTCGGAAAAACTTCCGCTTGCCAGATTTGACACTAAGTCAGGTGTTGGCAAGGACTCGGGATCAGATGAACCCCCAGGTTCCTGTTCGACTAGAAGCTGCTGTCGACGTCTTATGTGATCCCGAGAAATTCCCGAAGGATCCACAGACGTTGAGTGGTATTCTAGCGGTAGGTTGCCACCCCTCGAAATACAGTTTGTTAACTGAGGAGGTGAAGCAGCAGCTTAAGGGGTTGGTTAATTCCCCCAAGTAGCCGCCTTTGGGGAAATCGGCTTAGACCGAACCTATGTAAAGGGTCCAGCTGAAGTCGAAGAACAGGACCGAATTTTCGGGGGACTGTTGGAAATAGCGCCGAAAGATAAGCCACTTGTGCTGCATGTTCGTGGGGCTGAGGGATCTCTGATGTCCCATGATGTGCTGAACATTGCGCTCATCCAAATCCTGCAGACGACACATGCAAGTCAGGTTATCCACCTTCGTTGTTTCGCGGGCTTGGAGGTGGACGTTAAGGCCTGGCTTCGTCATAGGCCCAATACATATTTTGGTTTAACTGGTCTCTGCAGGAGTTTTCCCCCGGAAATGAAGAAAACAGTGGCTGCAGTCCCCTCAAATCGTCTGTAACTGGAAACAGACGCCCGATATTTTCCCATGGGGACCAGGGGGCGCTGGTCAACTCCTGCTATTATTGGGGAGGTTGCCCAGGCGGTGGCTGCAATCAGAGGTAAAAACCTTCATGAACTGCTGGGGGTCACTGTGGCCAATACCAAGACAGTTTATGGTATTCCGTGAATCCATCTGTGTATGAGTCAAAATCTCCAGGTTGGTGTAGTTTTCAAGTAAAAGTGAATAGTTTTGTGTTTATCCCTATATTTGTATTTTTCTTTTTTGACTGGGGTCGAGGCTTGGGTAGTTAGCCCAGAATAAGTTTGAAAATTACCCTGGGGGGAGAAATAAACTATTTCCAGATTGAGGGTGTGACTTGGGTAGTTGTCAGGAGTGTGCTGACGATTGCCGAAGGTGCACGACGCTCCCCCAGTATAAGTCACATGGGCGCCTCAAGGAAAGGTTTATAAAGTATTATTTTACCTAAGTATTATTTTATAGTAAATAGGGCGGGGTCATTATTTAAATTTTTCCAGTATTTGAGGTGGGGTGTTTGGGCGGTTGTCCAGACTTGAGGAGACCCAGGATTGCCTCAAGTGAATAATTTAATTATGGATCCACTAAAGTTTAACTGCAGTTATGCCAGTTTGTCCCATATTGAGCTGAGGGGCTTGGGCAGTTGTTGGCGCTGAGGGATGCCTGAGACGCTGAAACACTACGCAGGATAAGTCTGACGGGTGCCTCAAGGGAAAGTTGCATGAGTGAGGAGGGGAGCTTGGGCAAATACTCGGACCCGAGGAAGCCCGAAGGGAATAGATTGTCCAGTAGATGCCTCCAGGGCGCCTCACTGCATGGCTAAAATTGGTTAGGTGGTTGAGGTTGAGGACTGGGCTGTGTACAGGTAGTCACTCGCCAAAGTAGAGCCTCAAGGATGCCTCAACGATTAGTAGAATTCTTTCCTAGATTGAAGTGAGGTTTTTGGGGTAGTTGGCCAAAGGTACGTCAAGGCAAAGCCAGGCGCGCTTCACTCACCCAGTTTAAAGCCTCCAAGTCGCCTCAAGGATGATGTCATTCTACTTTTAAACCAGATATATATTTTGTATACTTGGGTACAAACCCTCATATTTGGTAAACACATTTGGTATATCTCTTTTGAAAAACTCTTACTTGGAATATCTTATGAAATATGCATATTCGGTATACGCCATGGGTTGTCTTGAAAACTACTGGGTGGAGAAAAGGTTGTGTCCTGATCTCACGGATTTCGGATGTGACGGACACAGTCTTGAAAGACATTTTAAGTACGGATTTCAGTGGAGATACTACCATAGAGGGAAGGCGAAGCAGCAATCTAAGGAATTTAAAGGGGATTTCCAGTTATAAAACCGGGTCAAGTTTCTCTTGAGGAAGCCTGATAGGGAAACAAGAAAAAAATGGGACCTAGGAAAGGGTTTTTGGAAATGTGACAGCTCGACCCTTTAAAGTAATGTGGGTTGTTCGAATGTCCGGCAGTCCATTAACTGTGATATTTGTTTTTAAAAATGAATTTTTAAAAAAGATTTTAAGTAAATCAGTAATTTTTTAGGACTTGGAATTAAATGCTTAAATACAGAAAATGGCCATGTAAATTAAATATCTTAAAGAATGAAATTAAATTAATGATTGGCCAGATTAACATATTTTTCCGCAAAGTTCCAAAATCCAGTAAATCGCTATTTTCCCGTATTTTTAATAAGTAAAATGTAAAGAGTAATTTAATTAAAACGGGGAAGAGTGTTGTGAAAACAGGGTACGTGATAACGTCCGCGTTGCAGCGCTTCAGATTGGAATGGGTATTCCGGAGCAGGCCGAAGTGGTAACGGAGTTTACAGGGAGAAAACGGAGTTGACTTCGGCGAGAAGCTGCAACAACCATTGGCACATTGCCGATGAAAATCGGTGGCGAAGGACTTCATTACCCTGTGAAAGGAAACCTTTGACAGAAGAGAACGAAATTCAGAAACTATTACAAGCCATCACTAACTATAGTGGTGAATATTCATTACCTCGTCATTATAAGGTCATTGCAGCTTTACTAATCAACCCAATGGTACTTTATTGACATGATAGGTAATCTTAATGACGGATTATCTGTGAATGAGGCGGTTTTAAGTAGCTTACGATAAAATGGAAAGTTTCCTTTTGATATTTTTGATAAACGAAAACAACAGACATCCCAGAGGGCTGTCTACTGTTTTCGTTTTTCAAAAGTAACAAAAAACTCTGGCTTTATTTTCAGCTGATATCAGATGTTTTCTCAAAAATTGCTTGCTTCTCAATTGAACATTCCTTGCTTGTCTACTAAGGTCAAGGGAGATAACTTTACCAAACGTCAATCGTGACGATATTAGTCAGGGATGGCATGAGAATTAACTGGCACAGCCGAAATAGCTTTGAGAGGATCAGGTAGTAATGCCTTATAGTCAGTGGGCTTTTTTTAATGTGTATTTTTAAGGACCACATATTTTCAAAAAGAGCACTCACCATCTACTCATTCATCCAGCCATTATTGCGTAATAAAAAAACTCATGGCGTAATAACCCTCCCCTCAACAATTTTCAATTCCCTTCATGTATGAACAAAGCTCATTGAAATGTACCTGTTTTTCTGTTATAATTATGACTATCAATTTTCTTTTCAAAATGCCACTATTGTTTGCCGATCAATCTCAGTTGTGGGAAAAACGTGTGTCAAATGCACAGTCGTGTCAGTGTTGTTTGATATTCTGGGTTATCGGAAAGGCCAGAACTATTTAAAGAGTATTTAACATATGTTCAGGCAAGAGAGTGGATGACAGCATTTCGCTTCCAATCGGGCCATGTGAGCCCATTTGTAGTGTGAACCCATAAGAAACTGTTATAAAGCTAAGTTTGACGTCGTTTTGTGCGGAAAAGCTTCCTCTATAACATATCCATAATCCCTTAAAATCCTGTTTTGAGGAATATTTTTAATATTTTACACAGACGTGTGTATTGGGCCAAATAGATGCGTTTTGTTAAAATTAAAATGATCCCAGTACCCAGGTTCACAATTATGTATATTTCTCTTCTAGATGAAGTTCGTTGAATGTGTTTTATATTTGAAACTTTGGAATAGGTGGAATGCTGTTATCAGCCAAATGAAGGAACAGGACTAACTCTCTGACTGGGGTAGGTATTGTAGTGACTGTGGTCAAAAACGAACTGCGATGACATTCCTGCTGTTCCAGTTAAATTGGCAATATTATTCAGACTACCTTAGACTGCTTTCGGATTCGGTAGTTCTCATGCATTGAGTGGCTAACTCACGATTCCATACAGTTTATTTTGCTTTTATCCTGCTGAAACCTGCCGGTGACAACCTACGCAGAATTCCATATTATATATACTGTTTTCACCTTCTCTGTCATTACTGCACTTGTTTCATTACTTTATTAGATTTGTCAACTGTTTGGTTTACTTTAGTTAATTGGTTAGTCGCTGTTTCTCCTACCTAACCCATGGATGATGGCAGCCAGACACACCCCAAGTAACGCGCCTAATTTGTGTCATCCGTGGTCTCGGATTTGACAATCAGGTGTTAGTGTCGATGAGAGAAAAGGGTATAGATACACTCACACGTTTTTGTGATAGATGGCAAGGACCTCAGTTGAGAGAGTACCTAACTTTAGACCTGCCGCTTTGGCAGCATATTGATGCATGCGAATTGCCGTCATGATTTCAGACACCAAGCGACGTACCAAGTGACGTATCAAGCATCATACTGAAGTTTCTGGCCGGAACGATTACGATCTAACCTAGTGTAATTTGACATCAAGAAAGATTGTTTGATTTGTGCTTGTGATAGTTCTACTGACCCTCGACACCCAGGACGGTCTCTTTCCATTAACAGAGCAGAAACCGTGTCTTTGCGAGATAAGTTCTTGGTGTGTTGTTATTTATTTATTTATTTATTTATTTATTTATTTATTTATTTATTTATTTATTTATTATTTATTTATTTATTTATTTATTTATTTATTTATTTATTAGGGTTTAACGACACTTTAACAGTAGGGGTCATTTGTCGGTGACAGTTTTATGGATGGAGGAAGCCGGAGTACCCGGAGAGAACCACCGAACAACGTCGAGCAGCTGTCAGCTCTCCAACATCGTAACTCTGAACTCTGCACCGCGGCACAAGCAGGGTTAGATTGGCTGAAGACATACGCACCATCGACGCGCAGTACACCCTAGCACACAGCGTCATCGTGCCCCCGTGTAGGCAATCGGGGTTAAGTGCCTTGCCCAAGGACACAACGCGGGAGCGCGAATCAGTCGCTGAAATGGCCCCCCATTGGTGTGTTGTTTGAAGAGAGGGGGAATTGCTTCTGAAGTTCTGAAACGGCTGCGTGAATATTTTGATTCGGTGACAATAGACGCGGTCTATCACTATACGTGCCTTACTCGTTTCGTGCACGGGAAGAGTGTGAACCTAAAAGAAAAGGGCAAGTCTGCAGAAAATCCGATGTAGATATGCAATAATCTTTTGATTTCTTCTGTAACTGGACAGAAAATGAAGTCCGTGCAGAATTGTACACACTCACAAAGCTACTCTCTCAAATGGTTACACATGCTGGCACCTCTGTAGTTTATGACATACGATGGTTGGAAGAGGAGTTTCGGGCACTCGGTGTAGAGTATATATTTTTCGTAGAAGTGACTGGTCGGAAAATTGTTGTCTTTTTCCGCAATATGACCAAATTTATCATAAACGAAAGGTGGTATTCAGAACGAGAGGAAGATATAAACAACGATGCACAAAGAATAGTGCTTACTGGGGGAAAAGTACCAAAGACACACATGGTGGTGTATTTGTTAGGAACCAAGTACGCTAGTACCGAGGTGCATATTGTAAAGTATATGACATAACGTAGTAGACTCGCGTAGTCTCGCGAGGTCACGTGAATATGTTTTTTTTTTTGTAACGCACGAGGTTTTCACGATACACGTCAGTTCAATGAATACAATAATTTCGTTATTCATCATTCTTATTCCTGGACTCCAAACACGACAAATGACCACGAGGATCAGATGGTAGATCTGTGAGCATAAAAAACTTTCTGTACGAACATTTCGATATAAAAAAAGCTTAAGTGAAAAATTTGAAGCGTGAGCTGAGAGAAAATGGGTGAAAGTGACATTTCCAAAAATGGCACACGTTACGCTGATCGAATTTTCTGTGCGAGGACGATTGATTAAAGTGGAGTATATGCTGAAGAGTGGAGTATGCGGAATAATTATATTTACGAACACGGACACTGTGTTAGTGCGAAATCTGACTGTATAAGGCTCTTAGCCGTAGTTTGGATATATTTCTTGACATTTTCCCATCGTTTTGTCAATATGGCAACAGTAAGAACTGTGTTTGAAGAATTTAGTGTTGATGGTGGTGACACTGATTGTCATGTAGAGCGGCTTAGTCAGTTTTTCATCGCTATAGATCAACCAGACAATCAAGACCACACTACGAAAAGAAAAGCCATATTACTTAGTAGTATAGGTAGTGAACCATATAAGACTTTAAGGGATTTATGTTTCCCAACTTCTCCACATGAGAAGACTTATCAGGAATTGGGACAGATCTTGAATAATCAGTATCGACCACAGAGGCTAGTAGTTGCTGAGAGATTTCGTTTCCACTCTACTAAGCAGCATCCAGGGCAATCCATTACGGATTTTGCAATTAATTCACGGAAGATTGCAGCACATTGTGGTTTTCAGGGAGACGAACTGGGCCACAGTTTACGCGATCGTTTTGTGTGTGGCATATTGTCAGATTACACACAAAAGAAGTTATTAGCACGTGATTGTTCTTTTGAAGACGCACTACAGATTGCAATCGCCGATGAGGCAGCATCAAAGAATGTCAAAGATATAAGTTCAGGGCTACAGAATACTGTATTAAACAACAGAGTTGGACGAATAGGTGAAAATCGTCGTAAAAATCATCTATCGCAGAATGGGAACAATAAAAAGTGTGACAGGTGTGGATTTTCAAATCATCATCGAGACAATTGTAAATACAATAATGTCACCTGTTTTATCTGTAAAAATGTAGGGCATCTTAAATCGGAATGTCGATCAACTAAGCAAAATCAGCCTTCGTTTCCTGTTGCAAAACAGCAACAGACAGTTAGTAAACCGTTTCCACCAAGACGACAGGCGCGTGTTCGTTATGTAGGCGAAGATGACCCATCACAGTGTGAAAATTCTGAATTTGTTGATTCTATTTTTAAGTTGAATACCTCTGACACTGTACCTATAACAGTGCCTGCTTTTAAAGTTCCAGTGACAATTGAAGGGGTAAATATGGACATGGAAGTGGACACAGGAGCTACCATAAGTGTTATAAACTTCAATGACTTTCAGAAATATTTTAATTATCTGAAATTGACAGGGTTATGTTTTGCCGTTAACAGTGATTTATGCAGAGAGATCTGCTCCACCATTACTGGGTGGGAGTTGGTTAAGTGTGATTAAGTTGGACTGGCCTGCACTATTTTCACAAGGTCAGTATTGTGTCGGCACTGAATCGGTTGAAGAACTTACAGACAAATACAAGGATATTTTCAGTTCTGGATTAGGTACTGTGAAAAATATAAAGGCATCCCTTCATTTAAAACATAACTCTGTGCCAATCTTTCATAAAGCTCGTTATGTGCCTTATGAGTTGAGTCCAGCGGTTGAGAAAGAACTCAATAGAATGTTAAGTGGGGGTGTAATTGTCCCAGTGGATTACAGTGAGTGGGGAACTCCGGTTGTGTGTGTCCCAAAATCTGATGGAACTGCGTGCCTGTGTGGCGATTATAAAGTGGCAGTGAATCGAGTCATACATACAGACAAATATCCTATACCTACGCCTGAAGAGGTTTTTCAGAAAATGGCTGGAGGTGAAAAATTTTCTAAGATTGATTTGAAGTGTGCATACCAACAAATGCTACTGGATAAACAGTCTCAAGAGCTTGTTACAATCAATACACATAAGGGTTGATTCCGCTACACTGGATTACCCTACGTCATCTCATCAAGTCCGGCAATTTGGCAACGCTGTATTGACCAAGTGATATCTGGTTTACATTGCACCTGTGCTATCATGGACGATATTTTAGTTTCAGGTAGAAATGATGCGGAACATTTTATAAATTTAGACAGAGTGTTTCAGAGACTTAGAAACTTTGGGTTAAAACTTAAAATGGACAAATGTGAATTTTTTAAAGAGAATGTTGTGTATATGGGACGTCGTATCTCAGCTGATGGAATTCAGCCAACCGAGGAAAAAGTTACAGCCATTCGTGATTCTCCAATTCCAGGGAATATCACAGAATTACGTTCGTGGATGGGAATGGTAAATGTTCAAGCTCAGTTTCTTCCAAATTTGTCTTCAATGCTTCATCCGTTGAATGAACTTTTAAGTAAAAACAAGCCATTCAACTGAACAGAAATATGTAATACAGCCTTTGATGAAGTGAAACAGGCCATCACGTCTGATCTTTTGTGAACACATTATGACTCTACTTTACCATTGGAATTAGCTGTTGATGCATCACCGTATGGACTAGGAGCAGTAATTATGCACGTGTTAGATGGTAAAATACGACGGCCGATAGCATACGCATCAAGAACGTTAAATAAACATGAGGAGGGCTATTCTCAACTGGATAAAGAGGCACTGGCCATAATGTTCGGTATGATACGCTTCCGGGCATATTTGTATGGACGTAATTTTACAAATTTTACTGACCATAAACATTTAGAACGAATTTTGGGCCCCAAAGTGGCGGTTCCGACCTTAGCAGCCCGGCGTTTACAGAGATGGGCAGTGACATTATCAGCTTTTGATTACGAATTACGTTTTCTCTCATCAAAAGGCAATGTGGTTGCCGACGCGCTGTCACGACTGCCATTATCACCAGTTACGGATGATGATGACTACGATACACTGTTTAATATTTGTGAAAAGGTGTTAGGTAGTCTACCGGTTAACAGTAAGCAAATTATTACAGCTACAAAAGTGGATCCTATTTTGTCAAAGGTTCTGGAATTTACTAAGACTGGGTGGCCAATGATTGACAGTAATTTTGATAGGAGTTTAAAGCCATACTACAATCGGAAGTTTGAACTATCTGTTGAGCAGGATTGTATTATGTGGGGTTTGAGAGTTGTGGTACCTCAGGTGTTCCACGATAGAATTCTGGAAGAGTTACACATACCACACCCGGGTATGGTCAGGATGAAGGAGATTGCCAGAAGTTTTGTTTGGTGGCCTGGAATCGACCACGAAATTGAACAAACAGTCCGAAATTGTGTTCAGTGTCAGACAGTTAAGAGCACACCTTCAGTGGCTCCGCTAATGCCATGGCTGTTGCCAGGGGTACCGTGGCATCGCATACATATAGATTACGCGAAAAAAGATAAACGAAACTATCTTGGTGTGGATGCATATTCAAAATGGCCTGAAATTATTATGATGCATTCAACGACATCAACAGCAACTATTGTTGAGTTGAGAAGGTTATTTAGTCGATATGGATTACCTGTGCAACTTGTGTGTTATCGGACGGTAGAGTTTGGAGGCGCCATATCGATGCATTAGTTAAGAGAGATAGTGTAGGGCAAGACTAAAACATTGAAACTGATCATGGAATTGAACTACCACACGATGTGCCAGTCACACCTTCGTTCTCATCGAGGAAAGGGGAATCAGAGGTTTCAGTTGTCCCTGATGTATCACACGATGTAGTACATAATGAGGCTGATGTTCCTCCGGATAGAGATGAATCTACAAAGATGAGTGTTTCTCCTGAGAAACATCAATCTCCTATAATACGTCGTTCTAGTCGAGTTCGAAAATTTCCAGAAAGACTGATAGGATCAGTGTGAGTTGTGATTTGAGTACTTCAGCGTTTACACATTATTTCAAATGTTAGCGCACATCTAGTTATTTTCATTCCCTTATTTAGTTATGAACAGTGGTACAAGAAGTACATTCCTATTAATGGTAAAGTTTTATTGGGTGAGTTCTAAACTTGGGACAGGAGGAGATGTGGTGTATTTGTTTGGTAACAAGTACGCTAGTACCGAGGTGGATATTGTAAGGTATATGACATAACATAGAAGTAGACTCGCGTTGTCTCGCGAGGTCACGTGAATATGTTTTTTTGTAAAGCACGAGGTTTTCACGATACACGTCAGTTCAGTAAATACTATCATTTCGTTATTCATCATTCTTATTCCTGGACTGCAAACACGACACAGATAAGGGACACTGAGTACGATCACCATCACCCATCCGCCAGTATATCAAAGGATTAGGCAATGGATTCCTAGTTACCCACAAGTAACTTGTTTGCTCAAGGTCCTTGTTCCGCCTGATAAAATAGCATTGGTCACGCAATTGTGCAACATGCACGACCACGGCCTGTTATAACACCAACAACCTTTGTGTTAGGTGTGAGAATGGATCATTTTTGGGGTTCGAACTTGTTGGTGTCCAAGTTGTTGTCTCGTCTTGGAATATCTGTGACTTTTGACGAAGTCAAGAAACAAGAAATATAAGCAAACAGTTATTCGAACGCAACATGTTTATGATGTTTGGGGAGTATATTTCCCTGCAGCGTCCATTCAATGGGCAGCAGACAATGTCGACAATAACATAGCAACATTGGTTGGGAAAGGCACATTTCAAGGTATTGGTATGGTAGCACTTTCTGCACTGATAACAGAGTCACCTCCCAACGTTACGCCTCGTTCAGTAATTAAATATCCTTCGAGGGTTGATGATTTCTCGAGGGACAAAGACGTTACTATTTCTCATTTTGACGACAGTCCCTGTTAGGGGATGTGCATTCTTGAGTTGACTTTACCGTACAATCTACCATCAGATATCAACACGGACTTACTGTGGCATACTACCAAGCATGTCACAAAAGTGGAAAAAACAGTGAATTGGTCTGGTTTCATGCAGATTGCATTATCGTAAATTCTATTGGTTTATTCCTTGGAAGAGTGGCCCACTTTGGACATTTGATAATGGCTAACACTTGGACATTTAAAATGGCTAACACACTTACATTTGACGAGATACCGAGCAGCAGCTCGCTCATTTGTCTTTATTTCTCACTTTAACGATGTATTTACCCAATAACGATGCTGTTGAATTGAACTCTCCCTTCGCCATTATAGAACATAGTTGTGAACATTACACCCCAGAGCCCTTTAGTAATGATATCTCAAAAAAGCCCAACTCACTCATACTCTTCAAACTCAACTGTCGAAGCCTTAATGCCACCTGGAAGCCCCTTCACACCCTGATATGTAGCATTTGACGTGAATCAATTCTTTAGACATCAAAGGCTTAATAGAAACGTTCAGTGTGAACGAAAACATTACCCACTAACTGGAAGGCTATCAACTCTTGATTACTCGACAGCGAACTGGTGACGACGACGATATGGTGAGGTGGATGAGTTTGTATGAAAGATGCCATCCCTTTCAAAATCGATCAAGACCTTTCTGTGTTTATCCCACTTGTATTTGAATCCCTCTTTGTGGAAATCTCGACGTAAGAAAAAGTATTGTTGGAATTATTTATAGATCAAACACAGCCTCTAAAGCGAACCTTGATTTATTCCTGGACAAATTTAGTAAACATTTTCGGTGACTCAAACAAGAATGATTATCTTAAGGGTGATTTTAATATTGATTTACTTGGCTTTTGTAGGCACAACAAAACCGACGTATTTATCGAAAGTATTTTTAGTCCAGATTTTATGCCATTTATTACAAGACGAGCTAGAATTACAGACCATTCCGCCACCATAATTGATAATATTTTCAGTAATAAATTAATCCGCACACATCTGGAATGATTATTACAGATTAAGTCACCATTTTATGTTGCTGGCTTATCAAAAAGGCAGGCCCATGCCATGCAAACTTCTAAAAGATATGTCAAGCTGGCAAATGTTAATCAGTGCAAGTTTCTAAGTGATTTCACCAATTTAATTAATGCACTCTGTCCCATCGAAGCCTATGGCATTCGGCTCGAGACTGTTCGTGCAGCTTTCGATCAAGCTTTTCCAGACGAACCCAAAAGGGTACCCAAAACGTTTGTGAAGCTTGAACCGTGGATGAAATCGGGCGTTTTGCAGTCATCATTGGGAAAAATAAAACTGTATGTCAAACAATTAAAATCCCCAACGACACAAAATATATTAAAATACAAAAATATTGTATCATTTTATCATTTTAATTCCCTTATATTGCACTAAGTTAAAATTTGTGCTCGCATAGGAAGCCCGAATATCAGCCCAGGCAATCGGTTTGAACAAACTTGAATCTCATGCCCCGCCCCCTCCTCCCTCCCCTAGAGATAATATATACCAACTGCGAAGGGATTCTGACGGGTGAATTTGCAGAAGATTTTTAAATAAATCCCCTCATATTGCAATAAGTTAAAATTCGGGGTCCTATATGGAGTCCAAATATTAACCCTGGTACTCGATTTGAACAAACACGAATCTGACTCCCCTAGTTATATACCAAGTATGAAAGCATTCTGACTGGTGGATCTGAAGATTTTCAAAATGTCCTCATATTGCACAAAGTTAGACTTTGTGCTGCAACAGATAGTCCAAATATTAACCCAGAGACCCGATTTGAACAAATTTGAATCTGACCCCCTTTCCGAGATGTTATATGCCAAATATGAAAGTATTCTGGAAGGTGGGTTTGTAGAAGAAAGTTTTTAAAGATTATCCTCCATATTGAACTAAATTAAAATTCGGACTTCCACAGGAAGCCCAAATTTCAACCGACGGAATTGCTCTGAACAATCTTAATTCCGACTCTCATAATAATGATGCATATCAAACATTAAATGATTCTGACTGGTAGTTCTGAAGAAAAAGATTTGTAAAGATTATTCCCCATATTTCTCTAAATTAAAAATTCGGGCTCCTGTATTGAGCCCAAATATGATCAAGGGGCTTCATTTTAACAAACTTCTTGTATCTGACAACCCCCCACCCCCGCCACCCCCAGGGATGATGTATATGCCAAATAACAAGTGATTCTGATCGGTGGTTCTGGATAAATATATTTTTTAATTTTGCAAATTTTCCGTTTCAACATTTTTTATACGAGGCCCGCCCCTCCCCCTCTCCGACAGAACCCCTTGTCACAACCGATGGCAATCTTTTACCATTCAATTGTACTGGTCCAAAGGATGCTTCCACATAACAGCTCTTTGTTCCGTGTGGTTTGAGGAACATGGATGTTTGAAAATATTTCTTCTATCTTTTTTTTGGGGGGGGGGGGTCGACGGGGACACGGGAAATTTCTTTTTTATTACTCAATATCACGTACTAAATTTAGTTCAAATCGGACCATCGAGTCAGAAAATAGAAATATTTAGTAAATCTAGCCCCTCCCATTACAAAGGCAAATATTGCTCCACGAACTTCGTTTAAACAAACTTGATTCTACACCTCAAAAAGAAACTGCGTACAAAATATTAAGTTATTGTACCCACTGGATCATGGGAAGATTTTTTTTAAAATGGAGTCCCTATGGGGCTGGGTAAGTTGATTTAAAAAAATGCGATTTCAGAACAAGCAACAACCCTAAATTTAACTAAAAGTGGTTCAGCTGTTTGGGTGGGGCAGGTGCAAACACCATGTTCACGGACGACATACGACGAACGACGGACGGTGAGTGACCACTGTAGTTCATCCTAACTTTCAGCTAAAAACTGGATCTCTATGGAATGCGTCCAAACTTCTGGTTTGAGGATTATCTGACAATCAGATCTCAGTCAGTATCCCTCCCAAAGGACAGTTCCGATTTCCAATTCGTGTCCCGGGGATCTTTTCTTGGTCCTCTTCTTTTTTATAATTTATTTCAACGATATTATGAACTCGACAGAAAGTTGTCGATGTACATAAAAATCATGATTGAACTACCAAATATACATCCTTCGTTGCGCGAATGCTTCACAAAATATGGCGCCCATGTTGCTCGCAGAAGTCACCAATTTGGGGCAGGTCTGTCAACTGATTTTATAATCGAGCAACTTCTCATGAGGTCGATCAAAAGTCGAGAAGGCTTAGCACGTAGTTGAGGCATGTTACAACCGATAATGTTACAACGCCGCATAATGTTACACCAACGCATAATGTTACAAAAAATGTAGAAAACAACCGATAATGTTATAAACTCCGCATAATGTTATAACTTTTTTCACCCGTTATGTTATAAAAATCGACGCATAATGTTATAACGTTTTTCAACCCCTTATGTTACAACAAATTAACCGATAATGTTATAACTTTTGTATACTAATTCCAGTTACAGCTATTGTAGATGGACTTTACCACTTACCATATATTGCCGCATATTTTATTTATTTATTTATTTATTTATTGGTGTTTAAGGTCACATACTTATGCACAATGGCTAATCGTGACCGTGACAGTTTTACGGGTGGAGGAAGCCGGAGTACCCGGAGAGAACCACCGAGCAACGACGAGCAGCTGTCAGCTCTCCAACATCGTAACTCTGAACTCTGCACCACAGCACAGGCAGGGTTAGATTGGTTGAAGACATGCGCACCATCGACGTGCAGTACGCCTCAGTACACAGCGGCATCGTGCCCCCATGTAGGCAATCGGGGTGAAGTGTCTTGCCCAAGGACACAACGCGGTTGCCGCAGGTGGGATTCGAACCGAGGACCTCTCGGCTTGCAGCCTGCACCTCTACCAACTGAGCCACCGCGCCACCATTGCCGCATAAAGGTGTGTAATATTTATACTAAAGGTTTCTGCTCTGGTTAAGGCGAGGAGACACCTCCATTCCCAACCCCCGGGGATTTATCATAGAATGACCTAGTCACGTTACACAGACGCGGATTATCCTGGTAACTCAATCGTGTGACGTCATTACCTTGATCATCCAGTTCCCAACATGGTGAAGGCGGGGGTGGCGGAGGAGGGGTGCTATTTTATCCGTTTGGTACGCTTACCAACATGCGTAGTCTCCGCTTCCAGAAATGTAGTGTACCATAGTCCCCTGAGGCCTTTGGGGATGGGCAAATGCCTCTGTTTCTGCTTGTTTTGGGCATCTAAAACTCATTTGTCGCATATTTCTTAGTCATAAGAATATCTTATTGTATTGTTCATTAATTTGACATTTTAACAACTAACAGTGAACAAAAATGAAGTGGAGTTAAAAGAGGTCAAAAAGTTGGATGGAGCGAGGTACATATGGTGGATGTGGCAGGTTGGTAGTGTTGCACGGAAGCCGAAGAATAAGATGCGAGACTGGGTAGGAAGAGGAATGGGGTTTAGGAGGATTGAAAGGGGTTAGGCTGAGAAAGAGAGGAGGTCATGGATTAGTACATCAGAGTGATTGTGCAGAGAAGGCTATCTGAGAATACTATAAGAGAGTAGTGCTAGACGGTACGATAATATAGATGGTGGAGATGTTGGAAGAAGTGGAAGTGATGAATTTGGGATTATCATTACAGGTTCTGAAAGAGGCGGAATCACTAGAACAGGCAGTATAGGGAGAAGGAGGAGATTGTGGAGGAGGAGTTGTGTTGATGTTGGTGTTGTGGCGGTGTTGGTGATGGTGTTGAGTAGTTATGCATGTTGAAAATGAGCCATTTTGTAGGACCCCGGGGCAGGACCCCGGAAGTGACGTCATGTCACGCGACTGGGCAGTCATGTTGGGTTGTCATGATAGTGCACGTGGGTGGCCATGTTGGGATGTCATTATCATGAAAAAAGTGGCAGGAGTGCGTATGCGCAGCGCGTGTTGTTATAGAAGCAAGTTTAGAAGCAAAAATGTTTGGTTATAGGTTTACTTTGATTGTCCAGCAAACAATACACCAGTGGAAACGGCTCTCCTTCATTAAATGCATGGATTGTAAAACCTTGACAAAATATACTTGGGCAGGCATATAATGTTCCATCCATATATAATAATAATAACACTTCGGCCGGCCGCTGATTTGTCGCGGTTCTCGTATGAGAAGGCCTTGGTTACCCATGTTCTACCAACTGCCTCCCTATTCCCGTGCTTCTTCTCTCCTCCCAACACTCGGAGACGAACTGCTTGATGACATCCCTTGCCCCATTCTTCCCAATCTCTTCGATTAGTATATTAACCCTCTCCTTTGAGTCGCCCCCTAATCACATGTCCTTCATTCTCCCATCCCACTTCCCCATTATACTCCCCGTGAATCTTGTTCTTTTAGACTGATATTTTGGGCATTCTATAAGAAAGTGTTCCAGGGTCTCCACCACGCCCAAGTTACACATCTGACACTCCTTTTCACTGTTTTTCCCAATTTTTCCCCTCAGCTCCAGGGACCGCGACCTCAGCTTGAACAACAGTGACCCCCCCCCCCCCCCCAAAGGTGCCATCAAGGTACTCTTAAAAACCAGGCTTCTGTTTATCACGCAAGCCACCCAAAGATCTCTTTGAGTTGACCCTCTCTCGCCAATTAGGGTTACAATCCTTCATGACCCTTTCTCTGACGATCTTTTTGCCCTGGTTTGCCCCAACGTCAAGGTCCGAGATCTCCAATGAGTAGTTTTCTACTAGCTCCCTCACTTGGACCATCCACCCCGTCTTGATATTTGAGTTGAAAGTTCTCAGGAACATCACTTTACACCATCGGCTATCGGGGAGATTTACCAAATAATTAAGATAACCGAGTTTCAATAGGTCTATCCTGTCCTTGATCCTCATCCACCCAAACTCGCCCCTGATCGCTTCTAGCGCTGCGGAATTACTCGAGCCTGTTATCCATCGGCCTGCATCGTTCTGTAGGATTTCCAAGCTCTTAACAGCTGTGTGGTTTAGGGGAACAACTTCCGTACCGTATGTTATACTTGGCAGACCCACCATTTCCCAAATAGTTTTCCCCACGAAAACCTTATTGAAACTGTTTCTCCCTATAAGTTTCATTTGGTTAAGGATTCGCTTCTCCTTCAGAATCAGTTTATTTGTGTGGTTTCGGTAGATGCCTCTTCCTGTGATGTTTATATTTACCCCCAGGTACTCATAGTCACTAGTCTCTCCTACACTAAGAAGTCTACTGCTACCTTCCGGAATGCAGAACTCCCCTTCGAGTGGGGTCCACTTTGCGGCCCACGGGTATAACTTTGCTCTTGCTTTCATTAAGTTCGAGTCTCCATTTGCTCCCATATTTCCCAACAATTCCCAGCATCTTTGCTAGCCCCTCTTCGCTTTCTGACACTAGCACCATATCGTCTGCAAAAAATAGCCTTAGGATCTTCAAGTCACCAACTGCAACCCCCTCGTCGCTATGCAGGAGTTCGTCTCCTAAACCTTTGATGTACAATGCAAAAAGAATTGGCGAACGCATACACCCCTGTTTTAGGCCTATCTCCATAGGCACACGATTTGTTGTAATGTTTCCCAGGCTAAGTTCACTCTATACATCTTTATATAATGCTTTCATAATCCCAACAAACTCGCCCTCCCCCCCCCCCCCCCCAACCAAGAGCCTCCAGCTTGCGCCACATACCCTCCCTCCATACTCTATCATATGCCTTTTTAACATCCAAAAAGGTCATGAACATCTTTGTCTTTTTTGCTTTCGTGGATTCTATCATTTGGGATAGCGTGAAAAGATGATCAGTGACTCTCCTTCCCTTCCTGAAGCCATTCTGGATTTCTCCCAAAAAATCCTTCTCTTCGATCACCTCCTCTAATCTCCCATACAGGACTTTACAAAAGACTTTTCCAATGTTGCTGCTGACAGAGATCCCTCGATAGTTATCCAAGACGTCTTTTTCCCCCTTTTTGTGAATAAATGTCACTTTGCTTTCCCTCCACTCCTTTGGGACCTCTTGTTTTTCTATGGCTAAATTGAATAGGGCAGTTAGGCTTTCCAAGAGTTCCACTCCCCCTTTTTTGATAAACTCGTTAGGAATTTCGTCCACCCCTCCCGCTTTTCCATTCCTTAATTTCGAGATCACCCTTCGCACCTCCTCAGTTTTGATTTCGCTGCACACGAAGTTCGATAGATTTTCCTCGACCTGGTTCGGACACTCTGGTGGGTTCCCCATGCCCAATCGCTTATCGTTTACCTTTTCCCGGTGCTTGACTAGTTCTAATGCGATTTGATCTCGTTCTTCTGTAACTCTTCCATCTACTTTAATGCTCTGTGGGTTATTCCCATTGTTACGTTTGTTCACCCATTTCCAAAATACGCTCGACCCCCCCCCCCCCCCCCCCCTGTCGTTCTTATCGTCCTAATAAGACTGCTATTTCGCACTCTCCGGTTGTCGTCTTTAATCTTGTTTACTTTATTTCGTGCTTGTTGGTATTCTTCCTTTGCTACCATGGCCTCATTGCTTTCCATCCCGTTAAGTTTTCTACTTCTCCTGTATGCAGCACATTTAGCGTTTCTAACCTTCATGGCCCTTTTCAGTTCTTCGTTCACTCTGTACCCAAGCTCCCGTGTTGGCACTCTAATCTTTCCTACACTTTCCTTCCCCGCCTCCACTAGGCTCGCAACTATGGCGTCGGCCATCTTCTGAACCCTTGTGTACGGCTGCAATATAAAGTGTGTGTGCTGAACAGACTTCCGAGAATGCCTCTAATGTTCCAAAAATCAGAATGTTTTTGTCTGTACTACTGGATAATAGAAAATTCTCTCCTTCTGGCATAGCTAACCACTTGCCTTCTAAACAAATGTCTGCTCTTTCTTTTGGCAAAAGTGAATATTTTTTTATGTCTTTGTCTATACAAAGAATTCTTTACAGTTTTAAATGTTGGTAATGCAGAAGCGAATTCATGTAAACTGCCATTCTGTGAGTTGATGACCTCTTCTAAAACATTGTCATATACTCTTGGAATTGGCTGTGTCTCAGTAAGAACTCTCTTTCTCATTTCGCTAACAGCAGCATCTTTTAATAATTTTCCAATACCTGGGCTGTGGTTGTGGTAACCAGTTAGTGAAGTAAGTTGGTTATCACTTGTTGTTGCTTTTACGATGCACTTGTTGGTTCTACTTTTCTCACATCAGTAAACCTTTTCGTTACTTTCACTAATTTTCAAATATTTTAAATTGTCTACAACAGGAGCAGTTTTTTCCTTTGGACGTTAACACAAAGGTAATCTCCTTCTCCATCATTGTATTTGGAATGAAAATACAGAATAAAATGCAGATACATATAAGTTTTGAATTTCGTTTGAAGTGTGACATCAGAGAATACAAAAACTTTGAAGAAAAACAACAAAAGCTAACAATTTGTGTTAACTTTTAAACTTCTAAAAGAATAACTACCAAAACATATTGCTACTTCTAACAATATTTATAAATGGCTTGGGCTTATAAACACACACAAGCTAGAGAATTTATTCTTATAAAAATATACAATCATCACTGCAGGTAAAATAATGTTCTGTAAACACTAATACTACTAGTAAAAAACATTTTATTTCAAATCGAAACTTCAGAGAGAAAAAAAAATCTAAACACTTAGAAAATTTTGCAAAAAGTGTTGACCAAGAGGGAATTGACCAAAAGGTAATTGTCCAAAAAGGATTTGACCAAGGGGTAATTGACCAAACGATAATTGACCAAAGGGTAATAAAACGTGCCAAATGCACATTTTTTAAAAATCTGGCACATAAATGTTAGCGTTTGGCACATACATTCAAAATCACCAACCTAGTATAGTCTTGATTTTCGTCAACGGTTTTGCGTTGTGGACCTCATGTCAGCCTTTTCCGTCTTTGCAAAACCGAGTATATAATATTATATTTCTTCTAGTAAAGCAAACAAATGATAAGTTAAATATACTGAGTCTAAAACGAAAGTATAATAGAAACAAATATGAAAGTTAGCGTAAAGGATGAAATATAATAGTTCTAATGTTGCATGTTTGTGGACAAGAAGTCGTGCAAAGAGTTTAATGACATGTTGTTCAACCACCCGTATACAATTTTGCCACGCATTTCAAAATAGCACGTGCTACCCCAGAATGTCAAATTGAATGGGTGACCAACGATATTCTTTGTGTTAAGTTGTGCTAGAAAGCCTGGTTTATTGAGAAAACACGCTAGTTTTTGTCTTCCGACATTTTAAAAAATGCCAACGTTAACCGAAAATCAGAGGTTGCGTGCCATTGATATGCTTGAGGCTGGGATACCTCCAGGTGAGCTCGCTGCTGAGTTCGGATTCACTGTGGCCCCTATTTACCGTCTCGTTATTTATTTATTGGTGTTTAAGGTCACATATTTTTGCACAGTGGTTAATCATGACCACAACATGAGTATCAACTCAAGACCAGGGGTGAGAGTTAATAAGCCATGTTGCCCATTTTAGAGAGGGTTTGCACCTCCCAAGCATTGGTGACTGGGTCCTATTTTACCAGAAAAACAGAGCCTGTTTACCGCAGTGATCATTCACTGTTTCACTTTCGGGGTTCCCGAGGGGATTACCGTCTCATTGGAAGGTATAGAACCATTGGATCTACTACTGACCGACCGCGTTCAGGTCGCCCAAGAGTAACGACTCCTTCCCAAGACGGACACATCAGGACGTCTCACTTGCGGGATCGCTTCCTTCCGGCGACGAGGAGGGCAGCAATTTATTATTTATTTATTGGTGTTTAAGGTCACATATTTCTGCACAATGGCTAACCATGACCGTGACAGTTTTACGGGTGGAGGAAGCCGGAGAGAACCACCGAGCAACGGCGAGTAACTGTCAGCTCCCAACATACCAACTCCACACAAGCAGGATTAGCATTGGTTGAAGACAGGTGAACCATCGACGTGCAGTACGCCTTAGTACACAGCGTCACAGAGTATAAGTGCCAATAATAATGCGATGAAGACTAGCGACGGCACGATGGTCATGGACGACAAGGCAAAGGCCAGCGCATTTGCCGAACTTCTAAAGAAAGCGCATCGTCCACAAGAAGGGAGCAGATATGACAACAATTTTAAGGTAAAAGTAAATAAATTTGTCCAAGATAACAACTCAATTTTCAAAGAACCGAACTTCGACCAAAGGCATGAAGACGGGGACGACCATGAATTAACCGAACAAATAACCGCGGAAGAGGGTATAATCAGAAAATACAAGCCATCTTCGTCCCCATGAGAAGACGGAGTCTCTTACAAAATACCGAAACAGTGCCCAACATCTTCTACTGCAGACTTACCAAACTCCTAAACTGCTGTCTATCCTGTGTGTACTTCCCAAAATGCTGGAAAGTGGCCACAGAATTAATGATACCTAAGCCCGACAAAGACCTTACCAACCCTTCTAACTACCGCCCCATCAGCTTGCTTAGCTGAATTGGAAAAATATTTGAGCGGCTTCTCACCACGAGACTTCGCAACTATCTCGAATCAATCAACTTTTTCAACAAATGTCAAAGAGCGTATAGGAGTCAGAAAGAGGGAATCGAAAACATATATAGACTGGTCGATTATATGAAAACAGCATTTAGTCAAAACGAAATCGGAACAGCGCTTTTCTTGGATGTAGAAAAAGCGCTCGACTCGGTATGGCACAATGGCGTGAGATATAAACTAGCGAAAATGGGATTACCAAATAAAATTCTGACGATCATATCATCATTTCTAACTGACCGAATAATTAAGGTGATGGTTAATCGCGAGGTGGCAGAGGAAGTAATACTCGAAGCGGGATCACCACAAGGGTCGGTTCTAAGCCCGCTTCTTTTCATAATATATGTGAATGACACAGAAAAAGTAGGGAAAAACTGTGTTGAACTATCGCAGTTCTCAGACGACAAAGGCATTTCATTTGGACAGCCAGCAAGTCCCGAAACATAATTAAAAATCGTCTACAGGATACCATTTGCGATCTTGAGATCTGGTGCGCCCTATGGCGCATCAAACTCAATGCCGCCAAAACTCAAAAAGTTACGTTCTTCAAGAAGTAATGGAAAAATCAGTCCCCAGTATCGATCTCCAGTTATACGATCACAAAATAGAAGCAAGCAAAGAGGCCAAATTTGGGGGATTTATCCTAGATAGCAATCTCAGTCTAAATAGTCACGTAAACTCCATTAGGGTTAGAGCTACTAAACGTATCAATTTTCTGAAGATGATAAGAGGTAGAAATTGGGGAGCAAACAAAGATGTGCTTCTCAAGCTCTACAAAACATTTATACGTCCGGTACTAGAATACGGTGCCATAATAACTTCCAGATGCTTGTGATTTTTAACTTCCGATATGTGGCACTATGCAAACCCAAATGGACGCCGACAAAGGAACTTCACGAGCTAGCAAAAATGAAAACTATTGATACGCGATTAAAAGACCCACAAAACAAAACCCTCAAAAGACTCCAAGATAGTGAATTAATGGTTGAGCTGAACGAACACCGATCCCTTAAAAGAAAAACAAAATAAGTTTCCAGAAAATAAAAAAAAACAATTATACAAATATAACTAAATTGCGTGGAGTCAGTGGTGATTGCCTCGCTGCTCATTGAGAACTTTAGGACAGAGTCTGTGAGGACTGCCTCTCAACTCTGCTGAAGCGCGATTGAAATGCATTTAATAAGACCTATATAACAAAACCCTCCACATACTCCAGGATAGTGAATCAATGGTGAAGCTTAACGAACACCGAACTCTTAACAGAAAAACAAATAAGCCACAGTAAATTAAAATTACTCAATAGAATTAAACTGTGTGGGGGGAATTGGTGCAACATACCTTTCTGTTAACATACACATGAAACCACCAAACACTAGACAAGGATTGAAACAAGCATGTCTGGCTGGGGACAGTGTACATTTTATATAAATAAACATTTGAATAAAGATTTAATGACTTTCGGGGGTGTGACTGTGAGAGGGTGCGTGTGTGGGTTTTGGTTTTTTTTGGAGGGGGGAGGGGGTTGTTGATTTTTGTTGGTTCTTTTTCCCTCCAACCATACCGTCATCTGTTCCCCCTGAAAGCAGACCAGATGGCCAATACCCAGCATTCACTCTCCCTTAAAGGCTGATGGATGACTCCTAGCTTTCAAAACCACATACTCGTGGATTTTTTCCTTTTTGTAACCGTTAAGGATAATATGCTGGGGCTGCTCCCAAACCAGGGATTGTTTGGGTTTCTTTCTCTTTTTTCTAAAATAACCACCAAAATGCGGTTTCAGTATTACCATAATTTTGCCCACTTCTCTTAGCAAACACGGAACAGAACTCTCGTAATTATGCAAATTCCTAGCCATTTTCCAGCTCGAAGTTCTCGGGGATCTCAACCCACTATCCTACTGCCAGTCGCACACTCAAACGTAATAAGATTATTGGCTCTCGCTCCCCACTCTTGTGGATTTTTAAGCAAATAAAGCTATAAAGCAAATAAAGTTATTAGGATCGCAAGAGATTTCAGTCCCACATCGTCCCTGTGCGTCTTCGGCGCGCAGAAACTTTTAGTTTAAACAATATTTTATTAAAAAAAAGATAAGTTAACTGTATACATGCAAACAAGTGCAAACGGATTGAATGTTTTGTACATAAATTTCAGTGAATAGAATTAACACCTAACATAGCAAACTAACTTGTTGTAGTAGGGGATTCAGAAGAAAGCTGAATGCTGATGTAAACCGTCTCCCAAGTCTGCAAGATTACACAATTTCAGTTAGACAGATAGAACGGGTGGGTTTGTTGGATATTGTTTAAACACAGAAACAAATGAAGAAAGTAGAACGAGAGGATGAGTGAAGGAGAAGGATGACATTTGAAAAGGGCCAACTTGAAAGCAAAAGACATCAACATTGATCGACAACAGTTAGGGAACTGACTCACTTGGAAACCGAGGCCCAACGCTAGTATAAGATGAAGGTATTCTAATGGACAGCGGACGGGGGTGGGGGTGGGGATGCGAGCGCTGTTACCGTTTTTCATTTCAGTAAGGAACACGGCTCCGGAGTACCGCCGCCGGGAAACAAACAATGTCTCGCAAGTGGAAGATGCATTATTCATTAGCATGCATTGTCTTCTTCAATAATATGCGAAACACCGCTCGCCACCCGCGGCACACAGAGCGGCAACAATAACCCGGAACCCTGCCCCCTCCCCTCCCCCAACGAAACACCCCAACAGTGTGAGAAGCTAATAGTGAACCAGGCCCTCAGCCCACAGATATTTCATTTGATGTAGGTTTTTATTGAAAGAAGAAAACTTACGTAAGACAGACAAGCTAACCCTCCGCCACCGATCACCAGGTTAGTTTGATGGTCCATTAACAGAAGAGATAATTGGATAATACGATAGGAGCTCACTTGAAAGAGATGTTGTATTGAGAGATCACCCAGAGGGCGACTAGGCCCTGATTCCACCCATTGTAAACTATAAGGTGAGCAGCGGTAGGGTCGCAGTTATTGAAAGCGTTTACTAAGTTGAATAAAGTCCTGCACCATTTCAAATACAGACAAATTTTCTTCACTGGTAAGGAATTCGGAGCCAAATAGGAGTGTTGTCACATCTGGTGCAAATGGAAGTGATTTTTTTGTTGACCTGCGTGCCTCTTCAAAGACAGGACAGAACAAAAGAAAGTGTTCGCTTGTCTCGAGTACACCACACTGACACAGGGACGAAGGCGACAGGTGGTTATCGAATAAATGGGTGCTTAGATTACTGCAACACAACCGCAATCTGCAGTGATAGATTTGTCCTATTCGTGATTTTGCATGGCCATAAAAAGACGGGGGTCGCAGATTGCCCCTGTTAAGATAACTTGCGAAATTTCTCACTGATGAATTTTCTCTGATTGATAAAGGTATGTCGTTCCATAGGCTTGTAGTTCTCGGTATAAATGAAGACTGGTACAGTAGGGTGTTAATAATAACACTTTGGCCAGCCACTGATCTGTCGCGGTTCTCGGACTAGAAGGCCATGGTTACCCCTGTACTCCCAACTGCCTCCCTATTCCCACGCTTCTCCTCTCCTCCCAACACTCGGAGACGAACTGCTTGATGATATCTCTTGTCCCATTCTTCCCAATCTCTCCGATTAGCATATTAACCCTCTCCTTTGAGTCTCCCCCTAACCACATGTCCTTCATTCTCCCATCCCACTTCCCCTTTATACTCCCAGTGAATCTCATTCTTTTAGACTGATACTTTGGGCATTCTAGAAGAAAGTGTTCCAGGGTCTCCACCATGTCCAAGTTACACATCTGGCACTCCCCTTCACCGTCTTTCCCAATTTTTCCCTCGGCTTCAGGGATCGCGACCTCAGCTTGAACAACAGTGACCCTCCAAAGGTACCATCAAGGTACCCTTCAAAACCAGGCTTCTCTTTATCACGCAGGCCACCCAAAGATCTCTTTGATTTGACCCCCTCTCGCCAATTACGGTTACAATCCTCCATGACCCTTTGTCTGGCGATTTTTTTACCCTGGTTTGCCCCAACGTCAAGGTCCGAGATCTCGAATGAGTAGTTCTCTACTAGCTCCCTCAACAGGACCATCCACCCCGTTTTGATATTTGAGTTGAAAGTTCTCAGGAACATTACTTTCTACCATCGGCTGTCGGGGAGATTTACCAAATAATTAAGATAACTGAGTTTCAATAGGTCTATCCCGTCCTTGATCCTCATCCACCCAAGCTCACCCCTGATTGCTTCTAGCGCTGCGGCATTACTCGACCCTGTTATCCATCGGTCTGCGTCGTTTTGCAGGATTTCCAAGCTCTTAACAGCCGTCTGGTTTAGGGGTACAACTTCCGTACCGTATGTTATACTTGGCAGACCCACCATTTCCCAAATGGTTTTCCCCGCGAAAACCTTATTGAAACTGTTTCTCCCTATAAGTTTCATTTGGTTAATGATTCGCTTCTCCTTCAGAATCAATTTATTTGTGTGGTTTCGGTAGATGCCTCTTCCTGTGATGTTTCTATTTACCCCCAGGTACTCATAGTCACTAGTCTCTCCTACACTAAGAAGTCTGCTGCTACCTTCCGGAATGCAGAACTCCCCCACTCTCCACCTTCGAGGGGGGTCCACTTTGCGGCCCGCAGGTATAACTTTACTCATGCTTTCATTAAGTTCGAGTATCCATTTGCTCCCCTATTTCCCAACAATTCCCAGCATCTTCGCTAGCCCCTCTTCGCTTTCTGACTCTAACACCATCGTTTGCAAAAAATAGCCCTGGGATCTTCAAGTCACCAACTGCAACCCCTTCGTCGCTATGCAGGAGTTCATCTCCTAAACCTTTGATAATAATAATAACTCTTTGGCCAGCCGCTGATTTGTCGCGGTCCTCATAAGAGAAGGCCATCATTCCCCCTGCACCCCACCCCCTCTTCCCCTCCTCTCCTCCCAGCATTCAGATATAAACTGCTTAATAGTGTCCCTCACTTCCTCTTTTTCAATTTCTTCAATAAGCATTCCTACCCTCTCCCTCGTGTCCCCCTTCAGCCATCTATCCTTTGTTTCTTCACCCCACTTCTGCATTATTCTTCCAGTAAATTTTATTCTGTGAGGTATATACTGTGGGCATTCCAAGAGAAAATGTTCCAGGGTCTCCACTACTCCAGAGTGGCACATTTGGCATCCCTTTTCCCCATCTCTCCCAATTTTTCCCCGAAGCTCCAGTGATCTTGATCTCAGTTTGAACAGCAGTGACCCTCCAAAGGTACCATCTAGGTACTTCTCAAAAGCTGGCTTTTCTTTATATTGTAACCCCTGCAGT
This sequence comes from Pictodentalium vernedei, assembly GCA_031216915.1. Classification (NCBI taxonomy): domain Eukaryota; kingdom Metazoa; phylum Mollusca; class Scaphopoda; order Dentaliida; family Dentaliidae; genus Pictodentalium; species Pictodentalium vernedei. The sequence continues at coordinate 288,705,498 of CM062288.1, forward strand.
GATCTTTTCACGCTAACCCCTGCTCGCCAGTTTCGATTGCAATCTTCCATGACTCTCTCTTTGACAAACCTTTTGCCTTCTTTCATTCCTACTTCTATGTTTGTGACCTCTATAGAGTAGTTGTCCATTAGTTCCCTCACATGTTTTGACCACCCCGTTTCTATATTAGAATTCCAAATGGTATCGAGCATCAATTTGCACCACCGGTTGTCAGGCAGGTTTCTCAAGTAGTTAAAGTAACACAGTTTTCCCAAATCTACCCTGTCCTTGATTTTCATCCACCCAAGCTCCCCCCTTACTGCTTCCAAAGCTGCAGCATTACTCGACCCTGTTATCCATCTGCCGGCATCATTTTGAGTATTTTCCAACTTCTTAATAACGGTTTGGTTTAATGGAATCACGTCCGTGCCATACGTTATACTTGGTAAACCCACCCTCTCCCACAGTGTTTTCCCCACAAAGACCTTGTTGAAACTATTTTTCCCTAAAAGTTTTAGTTGGTTCAGAATTCTTTTCCCCTTCAGAATCAGTTTGGCTGAGTAATTTCTGTACACCCCTCTTCCCGTTATATTTATGCTTACCCCTAGATACTCATACTCTCCCGTTTCTCCTACAGTGATTTGTTTGCTTTCCCCTTCGGGGATTGAGAACTCCCCCACTCTCCATCTCTTCGTCATATCTACCTTGCGTCCAACGGGTATTACCTTGCTTTTATTTTCATTTAGTTCGAGCCGCCAAGTGTTCCCATATCTACCAACAATTTCCAGCAGTTTCTCTAGCCCCTGTTCAGTTCTAGACTGATGTACAATGCAAAAAGAATTGGCGAAAGGATACACCCCTGTTTTAGGCCTATCTCCATAGGCACACGTTTTGTTGTAATGTTTCCCAGGCAAAGTTCACTCTGTTCATCTTTATATAATGCTTTCATAATCCCAACAAACTCGCCTCCCAAGCCCAGAGCCTCCTGCTTGCGCCACATACCCTCCCACCATACTCTATCGTATGCCTTTTTAACATCCAAAAAGGCCATAAACATCTTTTTTCTTTATTCAATATGAATGCCTGCATTATTAATTACAAAAAATAATCTCGTTCAACTGTTTACACAATGACAAGCCACTCTCCAATTGTCCTAATCGGTGATCTCGGATAAAGAAATTGTGTTTTGAGTTAACAACGCATTGTTTGTCTCTTCACCACCGAACAATGGACCAGATTATCAATTGAATTGTCCTCAATTGTTGGTGGCACTTTCCCAATTCGCAGATATCAAAGATTAATACAGTAACAAAATGACAAAGGTTTCAATTCCACATGTCAATCAGTTGCTCTTTATATCGTTGAGGTGCGAATTTCTATTGACTTGCAGTTTGTATGAATTTGTTTGTTTCATGACATTTTATTATTTTGTGTTCCCTTTCAAGTAAAATGTGGTTTTATGCTTTTGATCTTTCTTCAATATTATTTATTTAATGGTGTCTCTCTCTCTTTCTCTCTCTCTCTCTCTCTCTGGTAACAAATCATTTGTCTGAATTGTCAGGTTGTAGGGCTATGCAATTAAACTAATCATGATTGAAGGGATTAATTAAATTACATGCAAAGTGAATTAACCACTACTTGCATAAGGTGTGAAATAACATTTGGGTGGGGCATGAAATGAATGAATGAAAGGTTTTAGCGCGCCGAAGGCGCGCAGGGACGATGTGGGATTTACAAATCCCTTGCGACCCGGTTAGCCTTATTTTATTTCACTTGGATCTTGGATCACACAGGCCTAGCTTTCCTATTGCCTCAAATGGGGTCTGAAGGGGTATGCACGCGGTTAGAATTCCTGGCAGTTTGCATTGGAGTGATAGATTGTCAAAGACCAAACCCTCAACGCCATTAAGACTATTGGAGAGTGGGCTCTATTCGGTTCCAGCTTGGCGATGGTAGAGGTTTGAGTCCCACCATGGTGGCGAGCCAAAATATAATGTTGTGCGATGGCAATTTTAAGGGAAAAGGGAAAAGGAAAAATGAAAACCAAACAGCAACGCCGGTTTGGTAGCGGCCCCGGTATATGACCATAGCGGTTACAAAAAAGGAATGGAGAAAGCTCCAACAGTTTAGTTTGAAAAAAACCGAGAGTCATCCATCAAGCCTTCTGGGAGATAGGATGCCGTATGTTATTTTGAGGTATCTGGTTATCCTTCGGGAATTCCAAATCACCTCCACCCCCCCCCCCCCCAAAAAAAAAAAAAAAAAAGCCCTTAAAAGGGCTGTTTGCTGGCAAGATTGTTTCAATCCTTGCCTTGGTCTTGTTAGGTTTTCTGCACATCTTTGCTTGAGGATTGTTTCGATCCCTCATAGTATGTCATTCAGTTTGGTCGTGTGTCTGATGAGATAGAGGAGGGAGAAAAGATAGAGAGCTGGAAATTAGAGCAATTCGGTTTTTAATTTACACCTTTTCCGTCCTTTTGGATGGGGAAGCCAGCATTTTTTCCCCGAGATTTATATCTCAAGGAGGGGAGACCCGGCAGCAGGTGGAGATTTTCCTCGCTGTTTGCAACTCCCACTGGTAACAGAGGCAAGCTTTTGTGCGTATCGTGTCACCCGCAGCCAGTTCTAAATTTAGGTCACAGAATAACTGGCTCACCCCATCACAATGATGTAATCTTTAACCCTTTCGATAGACATGCCCCAGATTATTTAGTTTTCCTATTGAGGACGCGATGCGCATTGAGTTCTATTATTAATTCGCTGTCTTGAAGTCTATTTAGAGTTTTGCTTTGGAGATCTTTTAAGCGCATTGCTATAGTGTCTATTTTTGCTATCTCGTGAAGTTGTTTTATCGATGTCCACGTGGGCTTGCGCAGAGCCACGCGCAAGGCATGATTTTGGACCCGTTGTAGTTTTTCAATGTTGGTTTTATTCAGGTCACTTGTTATTATGGCCCCATACTCTAGTACTGGGCGTATATATGATTTGTAAAGATTGAGGAGAATTTCTTTATTGGCTCCCCAATTTTTACCTCTGATCATTTTCAGGAAATTGATGCGTTTAGTGGCTTTGACGGTGACTGAGTTTATGTGATTGTTTAGATTGAGACTGCTATCCAGGTTGAATCCCAGAAACTTTGCCTCATTACTAGCTTCAAGTTTATGATCGTAAAGCTTAAGCTCAATATTAGGGACAGGCTTTTTCCTTTGTTTTTTATAGAATGTGATTCTTTGTGCTTTCGTGGCATTTAGCTTGATGCGCCACAGAGCGCACCAGTCTTGCAGGTCGCGGATGGTATCCTGCAGGCGGTTTTGTATTATGTTTCCAGACTTACTGGCCGTCCACATTCCTTTGTCGTCTGAGAATTGAGATAGCTCAACATGGTTCTTCCCTAGTTTGTCAATGTCATTCACATATATTATAAATAGAAGCGGGCTGAGGACCGAACCCTGTGGAGTGCCCGCTTCGAGTTTTACCTCGGTTGACACTTCGCGGTTGACTCTCACTTTGATTTTTCGATCAGATAAAAATGATGATATGATCCTTAGAATTTTGGTAGGTAGCCCCATTTTAGCTAGTTTGTATCTCATGCCATTGTGCCAGACAGAGTCAAACGCTTTTTCTACGTCGAGTAATAGCGCGGTTCCTATTTCATTTTGACTGAACGCCGTTTTCATATAATCTACCAGTCTACAAACATGCTCGATTCCAACTCTTTGGCTCCTGTATGCCCTTTGCCACTTGTTGAAAAAGCTGATTGATTCGAGATGGCTGCGGAGTCTAGTCGTGAGAATCCGTTCGAAACTTTTTCCAATACAGCTGAGTAGGCTGATTGGGCGGTAATTAGCTGGGTTGCTCAAATCCTTGTCGGGTTTGGGTATCATGACTCCTGTAGCTACTTTCCAACATTTTGGGAAGTATTCACTAGAGAGACAGCAGTTTAGGAGGTTAGTGAGTCTACCGAAAAAAGTGTTGGGACATTGTTTCAGGATTTTGTATGAGACCTCGTCCCCTCCTGGGGAAGAAGAAGACTTACATTTTTTAATTGTGTTAGCCACTTCTTCTTTGCTTATCGGTTCCGTGAGTTCATGGCCATCCCCGTCCTCGGGCGTTTGGCTGAAGTTGGCATCGTTAAACGTTGTCTTGTTGTCTTGAACAAATTTGTTTACTTTTTCTTTGAACTCGTCATCAAACCTATCGCCCTCATGTGGACGATGATATTTCTTAAGGAGCTCAGCAAAGGCGCTAGCCTTCGCCTTGTCATCCAGGGCCATAGTTCCATCGTTGATCTTTAGTGCCTTACTGTTGGCGTCTTTATGTTTTTGTCCAGTAAGGGTTTTAAAAGTATCCCAAAACTTTTTAGTCTCCCTGAGTCCATTTAGATTTTCCGTTGCTTTTTTCCATCTCACGCGATTGTCGTTTGCTATTGCTTTTTTAACTTCGCCGTGGAGGCGATTATACACGGCTTTAAGTTCGACCTTTTTAGTTGGAAGTTTTTCTGATTTGTATGCACGGAAGGCCTTTCTTTTTTGTTTTATTATTTGGAGTGTAGTTTCAGTTATTCTGTTGGCCCGCGGTTTAACTGTCTGTTTGGGACAAATCTCATCAAGAGTGTTGTTAATGACTTCACTGAGATTGGTACATGCTTGCTCGAGCTCGCAGGTATTCATTGGGTCGTTTTTGTTTATTTTAACCTGAATTATTTTTCTGAAGAGGTCCCAGTCAATTTTGGATAGATTCCTCCTCCTCATTGTGGGGTATCTTGCGGGTCCGCTGCAACCGTGTAATGTAGCATGAACAGGCAGGTGGTCGCTACCTAAATCATCGTCCCCCACAAATATGTCTTGCATTTGATTAGTTAGTGATTTACTAGTTATAATTAGGTCAAGGATGTCGGATTGGTGGAGGGTGTTGTTACTGACGTGAGTAATGTCGTGGTCGTTATTTAATACAAAAAGATCAAATTGTTCGATGATATTGAAGAGAGCGTCGCCATTGGGCTCCGTTTTATTGCATCCGAAAACCTGATGTTTGGCATTGAAATCACCTAAGAAAATACAGTGTTTGTGATTTTTCACAAAGAATTCAAAGACTTTGCTGTCAACTGTTTTTTTCGGTTCATTATAATATGAGATTACGGCAACTTTTTTATGATCTAGTTCAATCTCAGCGGCAATCACCTCTGCGTTGAGATGATCGCTTGATATCGTTTTATATTTTAAGTCCTGCCTTATGAGTAGAGCGACTCCGCCTCCACGTTGTGTGGGACGGTCTCGTCTAATGATGTTGAATCCACTTAGCAAAAATGTCTTACTTGGCTTTAACCATGTTTCGCTGATACCAATTACATCTACGTTGGTGAAGTAATCGGACATCTGTGAGCTTTTGCAGTTAACGCTTCGAGCGTTCCACTGAATTATTTTCAACTTATCCATAGGTGTTCAGTACCTGACGTAATTTTACTAGTTAACGTGTTGTGGGTGTGATTTATATTTTATTTATGGCGGCTTCTATTAGCGAGGAAGAAATTTGAGTTCGATATAATTTGGATGCTGTTTTCCCAACTTCTTTACATATGTCGGAAAGACTGACGTCGAAGTGTTTGTTCATTATATTAAAAATTGAACCAGCCATTAGGCTGCACATCGAATGTGGAGAGGCTGAGTTTTCTACGCTGTTGACATTAATAGCTTTGAGTTCTATGTCGGTTTTAACTTTTTTGTAGTGGGAACACCCCCGATAATTGCTTGGGTGTTGCCCGTTACAATTTGGGCATTTCAGTGTTGAAACCTTGCACGACTTTGTTATATGTTTTTCGCCGCATTTCATGCAACGCAACTCTCCTTTGCATCTGTTCGACATATGGCCAAATTTCTGGCATTTATGACATTGTGTGGGCTGAGGCAAAACACGATACTCCTCAGTCTCATATTTTTCTCCGTTTATACAAACACCTTTGTTAATGAAGTTAAGTTTTATGGCTCTATTGGGGCATTTTACTTTAATTTTCCACGTAGGGTTGCCTGTAGTCTTAGATATTAGTCTCGCCCACGAGTATCCCGACAGGGCTTCATCAATATCCCCATCATTGATCTTTGTGGGAACCCTTGTGACGACTACGCAGGGGTTTTGCAGCGGTTGATGTGGTTGTTTATTCGTCCGGTGTTTGGCCGTATTATCCTTTTGAGGTTGTTTAGAAAGGGCTCTTACCTTGTCGGCAAAAGATACACCACCGTCAGTGGTGAATGTTGGCGTCGCCGGTATCGTTTCCGTTGCGTGACTGTCTGCCGATTTCCCACCATTGTGGATCTCCGCACTGGTTGTTACTACTGTAACATCCATGATGTCCGAGGTCTCAACGACAACAACACCCGGGTTATCGGTGTGTGTCGACGCTTTCCGGGTTTTCTTAGCCACCGTTTCTATTTCCAGGGACTCGCCATTTTCCTGGAAGTCTGTATCCAATTTCCTTTTCGGGCGCGGCGTAATCTGATTGACCACATCACAGGTGGGAACAGTGGTTGCCTCTTGCTCTATGAGCGAACGCAACCAGTTGTCTTGACTGGTGGTAACGAGTTCCGAGCCCTGATTTGGTGGTACCTCCAAAGAGATGGCGTGCACAGGTCTCCCTATCTCAGCGGTATTATCTATAAAGGGCGAAACAGGTGTCGGATTAGTTTTGCCCACCATCCCCTTGCTAGGATTAGTTTTCGAAAACTGCTGAGTTGTATCAACTGGTTTGGAAACACTAGCGATATCCGTAACTGTGTTCGTTTTAGGGCCCAACGAGTTGGACTCCACACCCTTGCCCTTTTGTTTAGAGTTTCCGTTGCTGGGGCACGAACCCAAACCTGAATTATTTCTTCCTTTTCCCTTTTTTCCAGATTTGGGTGGGGCAACAAAGCAACATACGCTTTTATCCTCCAAACAAACATCTGTTTTAACACCTCTGCACATGACATAATAATAATAATAATAATGCAATGTTATCCTCCAGAATCCACCACAGTTCTCTCTGACTTATATTATTACCCCGACACGGTTGAGGAAAAACAAGAGACTGTAATCAACATTTTCAATTATTTTTATTATTATTTTAGCCTAATCATAATTAGTTATTTATTGGTGTTTAAGGTCACATACGTATGTACAATGGCTAATCATGACCGTGACAGTTTTACGGGTGGAGGAAACCGGAGTACCCTGAGAGAACCACCGAGCATCGACAAGCAACTGTCAGCTCTCCGTTCCTTCATTGTGTGTACCCACTCAAACATATTTTTCAATGTATAGTACGTGGAAAACCGGCGACATTGGTGTACATCCCCTTTAATATGCGCTGGTCTGATCCCCTTCCCCAAAAGTTATATTGTGCGACATACCAACTTACCATTTGTTACGTGGTCTCACTAATTTGTTACGTAGTCTCACTAACTCAACAATTCTGCGACGCTACCATCCACCAATATGCATCAATTTGATTACGATGTCGGATTGAAAAATTCGATCGAATGTGAACTGTGTCGCGAACCGATCGAAGTTATCTTTCCTCCTTCCTAATGGTGTTTGCCAGTCCAAACATATCGAAATCTAAGTACATGTATCTGTGACACTCCTAGTGTATATGCGTAGTATACACATCCAATCGTTAATATTTCGTGTCATAGGTATTCCATGACTGCAGCTGAATCAATCATGATGCATTAGTGTGATTGTGATGTCAGACAAACTCGATCGGATGGGGACTGTGTCGCGACCCGATCGAAGTTGTCTTTCCCCCTCTCCGACAGTGTGAACCAGTCCAAACATATCGAACTGTATCTGTGTAACTGTGACACCCCTATTTTATAAGCGAAGTACACACAGGCAATCGTTAATATTTAGGGTCACAGCCATTCTATAATTGCAGCTGAATCAATCGTGACTCAATCGAAATAATGTTTTCTCCGTCCTTCCGTAAATGCCCATAATTGCGTCATATTGTTACGTCAGAGTATTTTGCGAAGATATTGTTGCGGCTCCCGTTTGGGTACAATTAATTGGAAACAGGCGAACCACATCTAAGTGTTGACGTAGGGTTGCAACAGATACATCAACCACAGGTGGAACGCCCTTAATTCCCTCTTGCAAATGCTGGTCCTGCAATTTCTTTCTCTCGTATCCGTGTTAGCGTATTTGTTGCAAGATGGATCTATTATTAGGGGTGGGTCCACCCTCCTCCATGCCATTGTTGAATGTAATACAAATGTAGCGGCGCTTTCTTCCAGCCAACTTTCGACACTTTCGCGGTAGGAAGGGCGTGCCGCTCCTGTTGTTAGTGTCACTGTTTGGTACAATGGTGTATATAATTCTCGATGAATCTTGTGCATCTCGCACTTCCCATTGACATTCCTTTATCGGAAATGAGTGTGAGTGAAGTCGAAATCAATATTTAGGCCTAAAGTGTAGCCATTCAACTCATCATCTCATATTGATATTCCACTATGTGTAAATAGATAATTTTTGACTTTGTTGAGGGAGTCCAGAAACTCCACCCCATTTTAAACACTCAAGTTACCTTGTATATACTTTATTACTTTAAACTTTTTTAGTGTCCTTTTGTAACCTTTACTTTCTAGTCTTAAACTCCAACACTCCCTTCTCTAATCTACGCCAATTCTTTTCATACCAGCTTGAATACAGTTTAATTCCGATACTACAACTACACTTCATGTGTTCTCTTGAACTATACCGTGCCCGAATAGGAAATAACAACCTTACAGTTTATTCTAGAAGCTTAAGGCATTGTCTGCAGAAAGATAGATCTGCATGCATCTTAATTTACTTGCTCTTGCGTCTCAGTGGAGCTGAGATGTATAAAAGCTTCCCTGCAATGTTTGCCTTGTTCATTGGGCAATCAAATGTGTTTATTACCCCTCTCAGTGTAGATTCCACTGAACCAACTCCACATCTTTCAAATTGTTTGATTGTCTCGAAGGCTAGGCCATTACTAAATGTTCTAACAGCATTGGTTCTATTGACGTCGTTTTTTTCCGTTCGGTCATAAGTTTATTATTATCAGGTGACATTGAAACCAACCCTGGTCCAAATTCTATTAATTCAGACCACAATCAAGAAACTTTAAAAATAGTTCATCTTAACATTCAGAGCCTTAAACCTAAACTAGATATTGTACAATGTGAATTTGCATCACTTGATTTTTGTGGCTTTCAGTGAGACATGGCTTCAGAACAATGATACCTCATCTGATGTCCAACTTCATGGGTTCCATGAACCATTGCGATTCGATCGTTCGTCAAGGGGAGGTGGGGTTGCCATTTACATAAAAGACGGCATCTCGTTTCGACACAGATCGGATCTTGATATGCCGAATACGGAGTGCCTATGGGCTGAAGTATTTACTAAACGGGGTAGGTCGTTATTATTAGGAGTATTTTACCGTCCACCAAACAGTCCCCCAGATACATGGGATGCCATATCAGTCTCCATCGAAAAAAGCTAGAGATACGTCAGTTGGTGACCTAATGATCACGGGTGATTTCAATGACAACCAAATGGGATCCCCAAGAAGTAGCTTTTCTGAAATAATCAATTACTTCAACCTCAGACAACTTGTGAGTGAACCAACTTGTTTTACTGAAACATCCGCTTCATTGTTAGATCTCTTTGCTGTCAGTGATACAATCAACGTGAAAACATGTGAAGTCCATCGAACCAATTATTCCAGACATGACCCGCTATCATTGCCCAATTTCAATTGAAATCGAATTTCTGAAACCAAACCCCCCTTATTTCCGCAGAAGGATATGGCTTTACTCTCAGGGTAAGTATGATGAATTGAACGAGGCTTTCTCAAAAGCAGACTGGAATTCCATTTTTGACACCCTGTGTCTCGATACCATAGTCACTAATTTCACTGATAAAATACTCGATATTGCATCCAAACATATACCTAACAAATTTATTACGGCGAGAGTCGATCAACCGAAATGGATGCATAATGAAATGAGACAGAGAAAACGCCTGTATCGCATTGCTAAACGCATCAACCTCCCTTACGCCTGGGCCAAATATAAACTTAAACGGAATGAGGTTGTATCGGCCATCAGGAATGCTAAAGCCCAACATCTTGCAAAAATCCAGTCCACACTGAGAAGTAACGAAACCCCAGCTTCACTGTGGTGGAAGACCCTAAAAAACTTAATCGGTAACTGTAAGGCAACAGCAATTCCCACCCTTATTCATCAAAACAAAATATATTCTTCAAGTGTTGAGAAAGCTGATGTATTCAACGAATACTTCTGCTCTATATCGACAGTTGATGACTCGAATGCTCGCTTACCAGATCCACCATCCCATGTTTCCCAACGCATTGATAGTATCACCCTACACTGCAGTGAAGTATATGCCGCAGTGAAGTCGTTAAAGGTGTCCAAGGCGTCAGGTCCCGATCAAATAAGCCCCCGTCTTCTAAAAGAACGTAAATCCTCTCTCTGCGAACCACTCTCAATTTTATTCAACATATTACTGAATAATTCCAACTTTCCTTCATTGTGGAAAAAGGCAAATGTCTCTCCAATTTTAAAAAAACAACCCTCAAACTTAGTCACTAATTATCGTCCGATATCGTTGATCAGCTGTGTTGGTAAATTATTTGAAAAATGTGTCTTCAAACGCCTGTGGGAGTTTTTGAGTGAAAATAATATTCTCAGTCAATTTCAGTCAGGTTTTACACCTAGAGATTCAACCGTCCTTCAACTAACTGACATTTATGACCAATTCTGTCGTGCGCTTGATGAAGGCAAAGAAGTTAGGGTGGTATTTTGTGATGTTAGTAAGGCGTTTGATAAGGTATGGCATGCTGGTCTTATCCACAAGTTGGAGAGTATTGGTATCTCAGGTGAACTACTTTTATTTCTGAAATCGTATCTTGTGGATAGGTCGCAGCGAGTTGTGATAGCCTCGGAGACATCGTCATGGAGACCAATCAATGCCGGTGTACCTCAGGGGTCTATACTCGGACCACTACTGTTTTTGATATACATAAACGATATAACCACTGACTTACTCAGTTGTATTCGCCTCTTCGCAGATGATACGTCCTTATATCTAGTTATTGAAAACCCGGAGCAAGCCGCGGATATAATCAATAACGATTTGGCTTCAATCGAACACTGGGTCAAAACATGGTTGGTCGAGTTCAATCCCAATAAAACAGAAAGTATGTGTATATCACGTAAAAGCAATCCCACTTCTCACCCACCATTATATTTAAGTGGCACACAGGTATCTGAAGTTTCTGACCACAAACACTTAGGACTCGTACTAAATAATACATGTACATGGACCAACCACATTGACCACATTTGCGCCAAATCCTGGTCTCGCATTGGCATGTTGAGAAGGCATAAATTTAACCTTGATCGCTGTGTCCTGGAAAAAATATATTTTGCCTTTATTAGGCCTCTTCTCGAATACGCGGACACTGTCTGGGATAATTGTTCTGTGACAAATGTCACAGAACTCGAAAAAATACAAATTACAGCAGCAAGAATCATCACCGGAGCAACAGTTAGTGCCAGTAAGTCCTTGTTATATTCGGAAACACGGTGGAAATCCCTGCAAGAAAGACGCCGTAAACATAAACTAATTCAGTTCTTCAAACTGTATCATCATATGTCACCCCCATATATTTCTAACAAAGTCCCTCCACTTATTTCATCGACGAACTCATTACATAGTCTCCGATCCAGTCAAAACCATCGAGTACCTTTCTGCCGAACGCAACTGTATCAGTCTTCTTTTATCCCCAGCGTTACTGACCAATGGAATAAAGTACCGTTACCTGTCCGGGAGAACTCATCACTGATTAACTTTAAAACGTTTCTCAGTAATGGTAACCAAAGACCACCAAAGTTCTATAGTAATGCTAAATCGCGCAGGGCTCAAATATACCACTGCAGACTTCGGACGCATTGTAGTAGTCTCAACTCCCACCTTTTCGACAATCACTTATCACCCAGTCCCTTCTGCCAGTGTGGTGAACGTGAAACTACTGATCATTTCTTCCTCTATTGTCCTTTGTTTTCTAACGCCCGTAATTACACGATTAATTTACTCCCGTACGTAGCCGACACACCCATGCTTCTGTTTGGCTCTGAATTCTTGAATAACCATGACAACCGTCTAATTTTTGAAGTGGTACATGACTTCATCTTGTCAAGCAAGCGTTTCGAATAAGTCGGAACTCAACACTGCACCCCGACCACTGTTCCTTGTGAAAAGTCAGTACTGAAATCGCGGCTGTTCAGAGCATCAAACAAGTTTGGTTTAGCTGGCATAATAGGACCCATTGACCAATGTTTGTTGTGGAATTCCCTCCCATGTCTTTCAACTCCTAACACCTCGAGGTCTACTTACACCCGACTTGCAACTAAGTGAACTAGAAGTTATCATGATATGTCCTCGACTCATCGTGAGCTGTTATTGGAAGCCTGGGCGTGACTTCGGTGCATGCTTTTTTGCATCCGCTTAACGGTGACAATCTCTATCTATCATGTATTCAAGCTGATATCGTCATATTATTTACTTTTTCACTTCTTCATCTCTCAGTTTATAAGTTCTCTTCTCAACTCTTCTTCCTTTCCTTTCATTTCACCTTGGAGTTTAAACAATTTCACACGGCATTACCTGGCGGTCGAGGCGCCTTCCTCTACTCTGTATCTGTTATCATGTGACGCTTATCCCACTTGATCTCCAATCGTAGTATGTAAATTGTAACCCAAGTTACAATCGAGGAGGGGGGGGGGGGGCTCGGCTGTCATGTGATGACGTGTGGGTTCTTCCGCTGACCTGAACCACCTACAGGAGTACGTTATATGATGATAGGGAGACGACTTACATAAGCTTTAGCTTTCTGTCGAATCCCTCCTTTATATAGTATTCTGCTTTCCTTGTCGTGTGTATACTCTTGTAACTAGTGTTGTTCATATTCTTTGTTATCCATATGTTATTGTAAAATGTACACACATGCTAATTACTGAATAAATATTGTTTAAACTAGATCGTTGAAAGTTCAGCCGAGATCCAGGCTACCTCCAATGATAAAACATCTGTCACTCAGTCAGCTGAGGCACCGGTCTCAGGTCGCAAGTCAAGAACCTATGCTGAAGCTGCAAGCAATGTCACAATTAGGGACCCTGCTGATCCTCTCAATGCTATGAGTTTCAATCCTGATAAAACTCTTAGCCAATTAACTGAGACTCCACAAGTAGAACCTAGCTGTGGGTCCGTCAATAAGGTTTCGGTAGGCTCCTATGCTCAGGAAACCTGTACTACTCCAGCCATAACACCTAGCAAAAGCCATTGTAAAAGGAGGAACTCCCAAGATCTGGAGATCGACTCAGATGAGATTACGGACGATCAGGGCTTTTCCCACACAATTGACAGACAAGTCAAGAAATTGAGGAACTGCCCCTCCTCGCCCGCTGCCTCATCTGAGTCATCTGAATCAATTAGTACCCCCTCCTCATCTGAATCTGAATCTGAATCAATTACTAAATTACTACCCCCTCCTCAGGTCTAAACTTCGCAGCAGCGGTTAAAAAACAAGCCCCCGTTCAAAATGCCAGTGAAAATCGCACTACTAAAAGAGCCCGCCGTAGCCCTGGTAGCAGCGCTAGCAATGGCGCTAATCTGACAGTTGTGGTCACCAGGGTTCACTCTGACACGGCCAACGAGGCCATCATCCAGAGCATCCCTAACTGCAGATGGGAAAGATTCACTTCCAGGGCCACGGGCAAAAGCACGTGGAAACTGAAAGTGACCTGTCCTAGCAGCGAAATTAAGAATAAATTTATGGCTAACGGGATTACCATAAACGGCCGGAGACACGAAGAAGAGGAGTATAGATCTACCCCTCCTCCGGTCCAATGCCATAAGTGTCAGAAGTTTGGGCACGTTGCTAATAAATGCAGGGGGACACTGACCTGCATGAAATGTGATGGAAATCACCTCACAAAAGCATGCAAGTCTGACTCCCCCTCCTGCCCTAACTGCAAGGGAAGTCACACAAGTAATTATCGCGGATGTCCTCATTTTAAAAAAGTAAAAACAAACATTGAACTAAAAAAGTTAAATCTGACAAAACCGGCTAATGCATCCTCTCTCCATACAATATGCTCCCTTGTTGCTGGGGCCCTCTACTCCGTGCTAAACAAACACGTGAACACCAATCTGACTGTACGAAAGAGCATTAGGGCCAGTCGTGGAAAACAATTTTTAAATCTATAACTCGTTATAACGACTTCCCAACTCGTTATAACGACTTCCACAACTCGTTATAACGACTTGTAATCTCGTTATAACGACTTCCCAACTCGTTATAACGACTTCAACAACTCGTTATAACGACTTGTTATCTCGTTATAACGACTTCACAACTCGTTATAACGACTTGTCATCTCGTTATAACGACTTCACAACTTGTTATAACGACTTGTCATCTCGTTATAGCGCGTTGTTGAAGTCGTTATAACGAGTTGTAGTGTCGTTATAACGAGTTATGAAGTCGTTATAACGAGCTGGGAAGTCGTTATAACGAGTTGGGAAGTCGTTATAACGAGATGACAAGTCATTATAACGACTTCAACAACTCGTTATAACGACTTGCCATCTCGTTATAACGACTTCACAACTCGTTATAATGAGTTGTGAAGTCGTTATAACTACTTCAACAACTCGTTATAACGACTTCAACAACTCGTTATAACGACTTGTCATCTCGTTATAACGACTTACCAACTCGTTATGACGACTTCACAACTCGTTATAACGACTTCAACAACTCGTTATAACGACTTGCCATCTCGTTATAACGACTTCACAACTCGTTATAACGACTTGTCATCTCGTTATAACGACTTCACAACTCGTTATAACGACTTCACAACTCGTTATAATGACTTCACAACTCGTTATAACGACTTCAACAACTCGTTATAACGACTTGTCATCTCGAGATAACGACTTCACAACTCCTTATAATGCACTTTCGTAGTAATAGACACCAAATGGTTAGGCATGAATGGGTGCCCATTCACGCCTAACCATTTGGTGGCTATTACTGTTAGTAAAAATATAAGTACAAATATTTGCAGATTTGCAAAACAGTTGGGAGAAACGTTTTTAAAAGAAGTTCGAAGCATGTCAAGATGTACGAAGATTTACCGAAATAAAGTTGACCAATTTAGATACAATGTGATCCACAAAACTAGACGGCAAAGCGACTGGGTTAATGTTCTGGTTGGAAATGATTGGATTTTTAAAAATATTATCTCATTTTTGGCTAATTTTTTTGTGAACCGACTTTATTTTGCTTTGGACGTTTTCATTTTCACACTATGCGACAGACGGTCAATGATTGTCTTACGAAATTTAGCGGGGGAGGAATTCGCTAGAATTGTGCACTTGTTGATACCTTCCTGAAATTTGGCATGATGTAAGGGTAGGCATCAGAGATTTCAAAATCGATCGGCTACAAGTTGGCACCATCCTCTAGCCACCACTAGCAGCGAAATCCAAAATGGCCGCCAAGCGGATCGAAAAAAAGCTATTTTCGCCGATCGCACAACTGAAGCTCCAAACCTAACACCATACATGTGCTGTAATTGATGTGAATGATGGAGTGAAGCCCTTGGAACAAGTTGGGGGGAAGATTAATGGATAATGGGATCAGAATTTCCGTCGATGTGTGCGTCTGTGTGTCTGACTGTCAGTATGATCGTCCGTCCGTAGATAAATTAGTGTTGAATGTTTCTCGGGAATGCAATGGTCAAATGAACATGGTATGAGAGATTCCTGTCAACACATGAACAAGGGTACTCGATAGTATGCAGCAGTGGGGATACTTGGACATTTGATAATCCAATTAAAGTGACAGTCTATTCTCAACTTCCGGCATTTTCGATAGATTTATTTTCTAAGAAAATAAAACTATCAAATTTCTAGAGGAGTTCTGGTTCAATCTCAACACCATAGCGACACGTCTGCCAGCAAGGGCAGTGCTGGAATGAACTCGGGATGCATTAGTTCCCGTTGTTAATTATACAATGTTATCTTGCCAGTATAGAACATTGGCAAAATGGGACTAGAAGGGGTGAGTGTATGTTTGCAGTCATTCGAGGTACAGGAATATTTTTTGACTACAAGTAGTATTCTTCATTTTCGGCCAGTTAAGATGTGGTGTGTTCCAAGTCAGGATTAATGTTGCCGACACTTAATGCCCATCCCTCATGGTATGCTACTTTACCAGGGATATAGAGATATAGCCACCACTGGGAGCCAAAACATGACCTTTGATGTCGATGAGTGGTCGAAATGTTTTAGCGAATAACTTATCGAAATATGATCCGGTATGGCAATTTGATACCTTACGTTAGATTTATTAGATCAACTCAGGTATGGATTCATTGAGACATGAGTGCGCTACAAGATGAAGGATTTCCAAGTTGATTTGCTATGGAGTAGGAACTGACTAGTCACATGTGGCCTATGGCCAGAGAAAGACAAGGATACCATAGATGAACACACGGGTGAACGAAGGTATCAACTGTTGTACAGAGGCAAAATAGTTGGGGATATTGTATCATGCTATGCATGAATTAACACCGTCTTGTGCAGTAAATAACAGACTATTTTCCGAAATCTAAAACTGTATTCCTATACCCCGGACAATGTAGCAAGCCACATGGGATGAACATTTGTTAGCAAAATCAACTCAACTAGAAACATGACATGTGTTAACTGGCCGAAAATGGAAAAAAAAATACCAGAATAGGAGATGACTGGTCCTAACATGACAGTATACTACTCAATATTGTTACAACAGCCACCTTCACACTTACACAAAGGTGTGCACCTTAATCCAGCTTTCAAGCATTTGCAATTGCCCTTGCAGGCCTTGGCACAACTACAGTGGAGCATCAGTGCACATGCAGCACTTGCGTCTCCTAGGTGAGTCCAAAATGGGACCAGAATATTGAGACGTGGATTCCACTCCCATCCGTACTGTGATGGGTCTGGCACACATAAGTGTTTCTGCAGAGCACGATGCCAAATGAAAGATGACACAAGAATTACCCTTTTTACATGTTGATACAGAGCTGCTTTGGTGGGCGGGATGTTTTCCATAGACTTAAGGCCATGTGTGAACATATGCCGTCTCGCATCATTGACACGTGTACTGACACAACTGTTACTGTACATCTGTATGGTGAGTTTTTCGATATGCTGCATATGAGGGGAATCCTCTGAAAAGACTTGCGGATTCTCAGTCAATTCTATCATCATTTCAGTTGATGCGGGAAAATTCATCCATGCATTCCATCCTGTCTTCTTCCCAATGCCGAGCATGCTGGATGTTACATCACAACCTGTGAAGGCGTGGAAGAAAGTCAGGGCCTTACAGTAATCAGGTCCAAGTTGTGAAGCTATCTCATGAATTGGCATATCTTTATATGCCTTTCCAATTCCAAACCCAATCCACAGCTCACTGAGTCCAAGGTCACGGAATGTTGCGAAATGGTGCAAAGACAGAATGACGACATCAGAATCAACCGTGCGAAGAAAAGCTATTTTGTGACCTTGTGAGACTGCATGGTTGAGATGAAGCATCATGCGCGTGTCTGCTTCCTCGTGGTTCGATGGAGATATGTCACATAAGCTAACATCCTTATTGCATAGTACATATTCTCCTGATGTCGTTAACAACTGGTACTCGGATGTTGATGTTAATTTCAGCAGTTCAGCAGACAGGAACTTGAAAAATTCGTCTTTATTCTCACTAACTTTCAAGAATGCCTGCCAATTCTTCCCTTTAGGTAAAGGGACGTTCTCGGACACCCGTATCAACCTAACTGCTGTCTCACCGAGGCGTTTTGCTCGCGTCTGATTCTTCAAACTGCCTTCGGGGTAACAGTCATAGATCGCATCAACCCTTGTGGTGTTCGTGTTAATCAGAGATTCGATGTATGGCAATAATTGCAATCGAGCATATTCTCCAAACAGATCCGCTTTCTGTGGTTTGATTACATGGACTACAGCAGGCATATCCAAGATGACAACTGAAGCTTGTCTAGCTGCTGAATTCTTCCCTTGTGCAGGAATAGCTGGTAAACAATTGAGAATTTGAGATTTTGTCCCACTCCGTAGCTTACCTCTATCGGATAATGCTGGCGGATCACGTGCATTCTCGTGCATGAAAAACTCATCCATGTTTGAATCAGGCCGGGCTTGCAGTGAAACGAACATCTGGGTAACTATTGCGGCAGTTGCTTTACTTGACATGAGTTTGTCTCGGCCTTTGTCCAGGTTGGCTGGGGGTGGGTTAAGGAAGGTATATATATTTGCCTTGGGAATAACATCATTCAGGGGTACGGTGCATTCCACAAGCCTTTCCTTCAAGAAAGTGGAATATAAATGCTTGCCCCTTTCGGGTAATGACCGTAAACTCTTACTAACTTCGGGGTCCATATATTCACCAGTATCTAATGTCACCAGCTGACCACTAGTTTCATCATAAGGGTTGATAATGAGTCCCTGATTCACCAGATCGAGGAGAGATTTCAATTGATTCAGAAATTTTTTCTGCTCTGATACCGAACTTTCCGGGTGTTCCGTGTTATCTGATGATGTTGTGTGGAAACTTGCATATTCATACTCATCTATAACACGCAGAACTTCTGACCTTGAAAGCTCAATAACGACTTTCTCTTCAGCCTGGCCATAGAGACCTTTTGGACCACTGTCTTCTTTGAGTAGTTGGATACTATGTTCTTGGCTCTGATCTAAACCCATCATACTGAACTTCCTCTCACTACGCTGGACCACAAAATGGCCTTCCATGAATTTGTTGTGGATTGAAGGATGCCGCCTGGGTAGCTGAGACATGTCTCTCAGAAATACGGGGACCCACCGACAATAATTTGTATGTCCTAGGGCAAAAAAGTAACTGCACAACTCATCGATAGAACACAGTGTACCAGGCCAGTTACCGATTCGTTGGTTCCGAACGAATTGACAGCTTGTCAAGAGAAAGTTCCGAACGATTTCACCCCAATAGCGCGCAGTTGGAGATTGTGAAAGAATCCTCTGTTCCCACATTTCAAATGACTCATGGGGCCCAGTCTGCTGACAGTAAATCTCATAAGCATTCTTTCTGAGGATCTCAAGCCAAGCTAGAGTGAGAAGATATGCCTGTCGCGTCCTCTTGACATGTTTCCCACCAAGTAGGGATGATGCTACACCGGGTGTGAATATCTTTGCGAGGTGAAACATTCGCTCCCAACCAGAACCACCCATAAGCTTACCACCAGCTTCTTGGGTGCACATTTCAAGATGCAGGAATCCAATCATACACACCATTCGATCCTCACCTATCTCCTCTGGGAACAGCCATTGACATTTTTTCTGCCTGGCATACAACGGACAGTCACCTTCAATGACAGGTATCTGGCCGGGGTTTACGAAAGCAGTAGCTTCCCTGACCACATACATAGCATGCTTCTGCATACTGAGTGAGTCCGCTTTCTGCTCACTGAAAACAGGGAATACCCCAATAACTGCACGAGGTTTGACATTGTCTTGATCTTCATGTTTTGAAAAGAAGCCTGAAAAGGTCACAGGGACTTCATCAAGCTGCCAGCTGCCATCAACCTTCCCTTTATTGCTGATCTGTGACACATGAGACAACCAGTCATTCTCTCCCACGTTCAAATCTGCATATTCATTGGGCCGTACATTACATTCATCTGGAGATTCAAGCCTGATGTCCCCACCAAAGTCTTCAACGAAAGGAACAAATGCATAGTCGTCTGGGAGTTCAATTTGTGTGTCTTCTGGAACATCTAAACTCAGTGGTGGGGGATCAGTACCCACATTGTCCCTGCTCAGTTGACCAATGAGTGTGATGGACGTACCATGCATATCAGATCTACCAGATACATCAATGTTATCAGTGGTTCCTATCGAGAAAACATTACGTTTGCAGTTAGCTGGGACTACAACACCTTCGTTCTTGAACCGCAGTGAAACAGCTCTCGCGAAACTCCTGCGAACATCCATTACGCGATCATAAGAGACAGAGAGTCCCATTTGATGAAAATCTCTGATAAGATTTTTCATACGATCATGGGCATGCAACTTCAAACCCACATAAAGAGGCATTGGAGTTTCTCTGTCACGTCTCTGGTGAACATTTTGTGCATGTTCGGAGCGTTTCGCTGAATTGCTGATCAACATCTGTGAAATAGTACAAGCCACTCGAGTCTTGGCATTAACAGTCTCATCATCGCCTAAGTTCTGTATACTACATGTGCCCTCAAGTAGAACTCTAAGAAGAGTCAGGAGTGAGTTGGGTACAGGCTCGCTCAAGCAATAAGATGAAAATGATCCCGTGAAAGGAGCTTGAGATATGAGTATGTGTTTACGCAGAAGAAGACCCACATCAACTATCTTTTTTGCCTCTTCCTCAGACACTATACGAGTTAAAGATTCGGACAACAAGGAGCCAACTCGAAACCTACTTGAAATAAACACATCTCTACCCTGTGTGAAGGCGTCCCAGCCATCGCCCAATTTCTGCAACAAATGTTCTTTGAATCGAGTGGAATGTATTTCTTCACTAAGCCAATCAGAACCGACTTGCTTCAACCTCCGACTGTACAGATTCTTGAGATCGACAAGCTTCATCGCGGAATCGTTGTGTTCAACAAATGTTATGAGCTCTGCCATAACGAGAGGGTCATAGGGCAGGCCTGACGCGGAATGTTCGGCGTTCTTCGACTTTTTAGATTTAGCCGCTCGTGCTTCATTGGCAAGCTTACAATAACAGGTTTTGTGATAGTAAAGATCACTAGCAGCGGAATCAAATGCTGCATTGACCCGAGAAAAAACAACCCAGTTCTCGGCTTCCTTTGCCATAATTTTGAGTTTATTGTTATCAGACATTGATCTGCAAATAGGCTCACTGCTGTCACCTTCGCGTTTGTGACAATAAACACACTGGGGCAGTTTCCTGTCACAGCCAGATTCAAAACTTGTCCGTGTTCTTTTAGGACTCAGCGTGGAGCAGGATGCCACTGCCTCATTTCGCTCTCGCTTGTGTAGCACGCGCTGTACGATGTGAGTCCGAATACTGTCACGGCATGTCTTATGATATATTGCCTTATTCGTCAACAGTGACATCGACATACACTCATCACTCTCTCTCATCAAACAATCAATGGTCAAATTATATGGAAGCTCAACGCCATTATCTAGGAAGCGCGTTATGTCTTCCTCAATAGCTTTATAGGCGTCATGAAAACGAGATTCTCTATACGGACGCATCAATTTCTTGGAACTGTCTTGCTGGCAAAAGCAACAACGTTCCCAGTCAGTACTAGTCCGTACACGAAGAGGATTCTCACTCATTCTGTGAATGATTTTTGTGAACAATCGCGTTCTCGAATTAATTTCGACAGACAAATCAGAATTGCTTGCGGAATTACGCCAAACAAGAGATTGTATGGCAAAGAGACTGCTTCATAAAGAGCGTTGTTTCTCCGGGATCAGCGTCATTCAGGTTTGCCTGAATGACGCTGATCCCGGAGAAA
This sequence comes from Pictodentalium vernedei, assembly GCA_031216915.1. Lineage (NCBI taxonomy): Eukaryota > Metazoa > Mollusca > Scaphopoda > Dentaliida > Dentaliidae > Pictodentalium > Pictodentalium vernedei. Next base: position 288,727,130 of record CM062288.1, read on the forward strand.
CAACGCTCTTTTCAAGTTCCAAGAAATTGATGCGTCCGTATAGAGAATCTCGTTTTATTCTACATCATCTCCCACGTCTGTTTCCAACACGTGCGTGGATCAGAGTTCACTTTCGCGCCCTTACAATCGGATGTATAGTCGGTAGACCGTCGAAAAGGAGGTTCCCTTCAGCCGCTGGCGGCCATTTTGGATTGTGCCGCTACTGGTCGCCACCGGTCGGTGTCAACTTGTAGCCGATCGTTTTTGAGAACCTCATAGCCTACACTAACAGTGTGCCAAATTTCAAGAAGGTATCACCAAGTGCACAATTCACCTGTATGTGACGAATTCCTCCCCCGCTACTAGCTTTGATTAGCATACAATGCTGTGAATGAAAACTAGTCGAAGTGACATCGCCTCACACGACATGGAATTATAACATTATTGTATTATTGCAGCTGAGAAGGACTCGTCGGATTCGTTCCGATTTCGAGTCAATGCATTCGGAAAAACAGCCCGATCAGCATTCAATAGTTAAAAGACAATGACATGTCGAACCAGCTCCCAACACATCGCGATTTTGGTAGTGATTGATTGAGGAATGAGTCTAGTTTGTACAGAGTTAGTCAACATCTTGACCTAAACCCCAAGCTTCAAATAGTTAATCCACAAATGTGCATGTATAAATTTCAGTTTTGTTTCTTTGTTTACTCATATGTTTACGTTTTCTTTAATTTTTGTTCCAGTGGTGATGACCATCAGTGCACTCTAAAGAAAAGGCTGCTCAAAAACCCAAACCGCCAATTTCTATCCCCGGAATACCCGCTGACTGATGAATTTAGGTTTTCACATTCTCGTAGTATTAAATATGGCGATTGACATAACCCAGTACCGACAGTCAGTGGGTATTTTCTACAACGTTCTTAATTCAATAAATCAAGACCACATTCACCAAACTTATGCAACACTCCATCTTAAAATCCGTCCACTTATATTCCATCTCTCATCATCTATAATTGTTATTATGATGTTGATTGTTATTCTCTGTGGTGATGTCCATCCAAATCCCGGTCCAGCTCATACGGGTTCTGTCAGTACAGATCAAAATACAATTTCAATTCTAAACTATAATATCCGTAGCATCCGTCATAAACTGCACAAGCTAGTAGATGAGATCGATGACTTTGACATTATTTGCTTTACAGAAACTCACTTGGATAATGACTTCAATATTGGTAATATATTGATCCCAAACTATTCGGTCCCCATTATACATAACAGAAATCAGTACGGCGGGGGTATTGCGGTGTACTTTGCGGATCACATCACCTTCAAACAAATTGAAGACCTATCGTTTGATGATTATATTCTTTGGTTTGAAGTGGGCAACAAAGAGAAATTCATCCTTTGTGTCACATACAGATCGGAGAGGGAATCGAGTGAAAATTACTGGCCTAACTTGCAGGAAAAAATAGAATTAGCCTTGGAAATAAATCCATCAGTTGTTTTAACTGGTGATATAAACTCTGACCTACTCGTGGAACGGAGTACGCTACAGTCTCTTATAACACTATTCAATTTGAAGAATGTTATATCTGAGCCCACTCGAATAGGAAAGATATCTCGAACCCTACTTGACCCTATAATTGTTAGTGACACAGTTACGATAGCTCACTCGGGCACGCTGGAATTAGGTTTATCCGACCATCTCGCAGTATATACTCATGTAGTTTGTGTACACCCTATTCAATCAACTGTCACCCGGGAGGTCTGGAATTATAAAAAAAGGTGATTTTATAAAATTGAATAACCTTATAAACGAGACAGAATGGGAGAAACTAATATGCAGTGAGGAGAACATTAATGATGCTCTGTCAAACTTTGTTTCTACGTTTTTGGAACTTGCAGAAAAATGTATTCCACATACAAAAGTTATAATTAGGAAGTCTGATAAGCCGTGGTTTGATAGCACTATTAGAAGTACTATTCGTCTTCGTGATCGACTGCGTAAATTAGCTCTGAAAAGCAATAACCCAAACACATGGGCGAAATATAAAACTACCCGAAACAAAGTTAACAATATGAAAAAATTTGCCAAGGAACAATACTTAGAAAAAATAGATACCTCAATATCAGAAAACAACGACCAACGGCAATTTTGGCATATTGTTAAGATGTTTCAAAACAACTTTGCTTCCGATCCAGGAATACCGACGCTGAAAACTGATTCAGGTAACACATTTTTTGAAACCGACTATGAAAAAGCTAATATTTTAAACGAAGCATTTATTCAAAATAGTATGTTGAACTCGAATAGCAAACAACTACCCCCCTTCAAACGCAAATGTTCGAAATCATTTAGCAAAATTTCTTTTACTCAGGAAGACATTATTCAGATTATCAATTCTCTTAAAACTAACAAAAGTAGCGGCCACGATGGTATCGGACATAGAATGTTAAAGGAAACTAAATTTAGTGTAAGCAGACCTTTATTTCTGCTTTATTCTAAATCACTGGAGTTGTCGGAATTTCCTCTGGAGTGGAAATGTGCTGATGTGATCCCTCTTTATAAAAAAGGTGATCGTCAAGACCCCCAAAATTATCGACCTATCTCTTTATTGTGTTGTGTTGGTAAAATAATGGAGCGGGTTGTTTTTAAGGAAGTCTATAAATATTTTAAAGGCAACAATCTATTTTATATATTACAGTCAGGCTTCCTTCCAAACAACAGCACCGTTTACCAATTATTAGAGATCTATCATAACCTTTGTGACGCAGTGGATAAAAACTTATATATATGTGGTGTCTTTTGTGATATTTCAAAGGCATTTGATAGAGTATGGCACGTAGGAATCATATATAAATTAAAACAGTACGGTATCTCGGGTCCTTTGCTCCGCTGGTTTCACAGCTATCTAAAAGACAGAAAACAGAGGGTAAAAATAAATGGTTACAATTCCAACTATAAGAAAGTCAATGCTGGAGTTCCACAGGGGTCGGTCCTAGGCCCGTTCCTGTTTCTTATATATATCAATGACATCGTCGACAAAATTGACTCGGTTACTCGCATGTTTGCCGATGACACGTGTCTGACAGAATCGTCCAATGAGCCATGTAACGTCGAAGCAAAAATGAACGAGGAACTCATAAAAGTAAACGAATGGGCTAATACATGGCTTGTTTCGTTTAATGCAAAAAAGTCGAAAGCAATCCTATTCACACTTAAGAAAAATATCTCGTCATTAAATATTCTGTTTAATGGCGAAACAATTGATTTTTGTAATTCTCACAAACATTTGGGTTTGACCTTAGAATCAAACCTGTCTTGGTCAGATCACATTGATAACATTTGTAAAAAGACTTGCTCGAGATTGTCCCAACTTAGAAAATTGAAGTATACTTTTAACAGAAAAATTCTTGAAAAAATATATCATGCATTCATATTACCGATTTTGGAATATGGTAGTTCTGTGTGGAGCGGTGCTCCTCAGTATCAATTAAATCGTATTGAAGATATTCACTACGAGGCAGCCCGAATAGTGAGCGGGTTGACAAGATCTGTCCCACGGGATCGACTTTTGTTGGAAGTTGGTTGGACTAGTCTGGAAAACAGGCGCCATGTTCACAAAATGTGTAACTTTTACAAAATCCTCACTGGGAATGCTCCGAACTTCCTCCACGAACTTTTACCATCTCGTGTCGCCGACATATCCCAATACAATTTACGAAACGCATCTAATTTTGTCCCTTATTTCTGTCGAACGGAACTCTTCAAACGATCATTTTTCCCTTCGTGTATTGAAGTGTGGAATACCCTACCGGAGGTTGTTCGAAACAGTCGGTCACTTGGGGAATTCAAAAAGTCCATCTCACCACCCTTGTGTAAGCCTCCAACATATTTTTCAACCGGTATAAGGAAATACAATATTATTCACTCAGAATTACGAACTGGATGTAGTGACCTTAATGGTGACAAATTCCGCAACTACATCTCAGATTCTCCATTTTGCTTATGTAACAATGGCGTTGAGGATGCAGAACATTATTTCTTCCTGTGTTCTTTAAATTCTGATATTCGCTGTATCCTCATAGATGATTTGTCGAAACTTACGCCCAACTGGAATTCATTGGATTTAATTTTATATGGAAACCCGTCATTACCCGAAAGCAGCAATGTATCAGTTTTCTTATCTGTTCAAAAATTTATTCGTGACTCGCATAGATTTGATGTACAGTTGCTGAATTAGCTGCGCCTCTCAGCAAGTCTGAGTGTCCCAAGGTTACACAGGTGATCTAACTTCCACTGTGCGTGTCCTCTCGCAGTGGGACCTGACAATCAATCTGTGTTAGGACAAAACGGTGGATGTCAGGTTTGTACGGACGAGGAATGAGCACGCAAAGATTAACTGTCTCAAAAATGTTCTGTGAACGTTCCTTAGCGGCATTAAACTAAATTTAGAATTGAATAAATTGTGGGGGGGGGGGGGGGGGGGTCATCATCACTGGAATTTCTGTTGTATACTGTTGTTTTTTTTTTGTTTTTTGTTTTTTTTGTTGTTTTTTTTTTGTTTTTTTTTTGTTTGTTTGTTTGTCTTCTTTGATTTGAAACGTGCTATCATAGAAACCAAGATGGCGGCCTCCAGTACACAAAATGGACGACTGAAACACGTATCACCCTAACAACACGCGCTGCGCATGCGCACTAACACCACGTATCACTATGGAGATAACGTCACAAGATGGCCGCTCACGCGGGTTACCATGACAACACAACATGGCGACACTAGGTCACGTGACTATGACGTCACATGAGATCCGGCAATGAGATCCGGCCAATATTCCCTCAAACGTGCATGACATACTACTGACAGCTCTCTACAAGCGTTGACTGTCAGACATTAACCCTTCAATAAAAGATAATCCAGGATTATGACCGAAGCCTCCTACAAGCGTCAACAGACATTAACCATTCAATGATAGATAAGCCTGGATGATATCTGACAGCTTTCTTTCTCTTTCTCTATGCGCCAACAGTCAGAAATTAACCATTCAATGATAGGTAAGGTAGGATTATAACTGACAACCCACTACTAGTGTCAACAGTCAGACATTAACACTTTAATGCTCGATATACCAGAGTTATAACGGACAACCAACTACAAGCGCCAGCGTTAAATCGCCGGAGTGTAATTAAGTGGGTGCGTGTGTCTGTGAGGTGTCTGTGCACTCTAAAATGAGTTGGGCTAAAAATCAATCCAAATGAACACAGTTGATTTGGATTGCTTTTTAACCCAACATATTTTAAAATGTGTGAGAAAGGGGAGGGTGAGGGTATGTGTGGAGGGGCGGAGTGTGCTGGTGGTGAATGTGGGCGGAATTTATAACATTTCCCATCAATTTCTTCAGGCGAGACATTTTTGTATGGGTTGTCGCCCTTTGATTTCGATTCGATCTCACTTGTTATCATGTATTTTCGTTTGAGACAAGATTTGATATCACCAACACAGTCGACCATACAAATGGAGAGCATTGGGGCACGTGGTACCCCACTGGGCTGTTGGGTGCCCATGATGTCCAATTTACGTGGTAATTATAGGACAGAAAAAGAGAGTTTTATATACGAGGACGAAAGAATGATAGATGATAAGCTGATTACGGACACTTGAAGGTTATTACTTGGTCAGTTTCATATCGGCCGAGATATCAGCCCGAGATTACTTCACATTAGCCTGAAACCGCAGGTTTACTAACCAAGTGAGGTTATTACTTGGTTATTTTCATATCGACCAAGATATCAGCCCGAGATTACTTCATAACAGCCTTAGACCGAATGCCTGCTAAGCAAGTGCGATTATTACTCGGTTAGTTTCATATCGGCCGAGACATCAGCCCGAGATTACTTCATAACAGCCTGAGATCGAAGATCGAAGGCTGAAGTGAAGTTAGCCAGCGCTGATATCTTGGCCGTTATGAAACTAACCAAGTGAGGTCATTATTTAGTTAGTTTCATCTCCTGCTGAGATATCACCAGCCCGAGATTACTTCATATCGGCCTGAGACCGAAGATCAAAAGCAGATGAGAAATTATCGAACGCTGATATCTCGACCGATATGAAACAAACCAAGTGAGGTTATTATTTGGTTAGTTTCATCTCGGCTGAGAGATCAGCCCGAGATTACTTCATATCGGCCTGTTATTATTTATTAATGATTTATTAACGACACATTAACAGCCAAGGTCATATCGTGTCGGTGACAGTTTTACGGGTGTAGGAAGCGGGAGTACCCGGAGAGAACCACCGAGCAACGACGAGCAGCTGCCAGCTCCCCAACATCGTAACTCCGCACTTCAGCACAGGCAGGGTTAGATTGGTTAAAGACATGCGAACCATCGACGTGCAGTGCGCCTTAGTACACGGCGTCATCGTGCCCCCATGTGGACAATCGGGGTGAAGTGCCTTGCCCAAGGACACAACGCGGGCATATCGGCCTGAGACCGAAGATCAAAAGCAGATGTGAAATTAGCGAGCGCTGATATCTCGGCCGATATGAATCTAACCAAATGAGGTTATTACTTGGTAAGTTTCATATCGTCCGAGATATCAGCCCGAGATTAAACCTACTTCATATCAGCCGGAGAACGAAGTTACCAAGGGTTCATAATAACAATCGGCGATCAATGTTCAGATGTGCCAGTTGACACACGCTGATATTTCGGCCGATATGAAACTAACCAGAAAGTGCCATCTTTATTTATTGCACAATATCAAATAATTACAAAAGATCTGTTACAATTTTCAAACAGTTTTATTGTTTCATTCTTTCCACAAAGACAGAAGTTTCCTCTTCCCCCAGTTCAACTATCCGAACGTCGCGGCTTCCCCAGTGGGGAAGCCGCTACTCTTGGGTAGCTGAACTATCGTTTCTATTACTTCAACGAAACTTATGGACTCTGTTTTAGTTTGCGTTGTATTTTGTGTACAACTGTCTCTTTTTTTCTCTTCATCCACCTGATACTTATTGCCACGATTACATACAAAAACGTCTCCCCTTTGCCAGTAGCGTCAATATTTTACCGTTTGAATGCTTTCGACGAATAACTATGAACGTTTTGTCTTAAACAAAATGGGATGGAAGAAACTCTAACCTGGTTAATATCGGCCGAGATCGATAACATGTCAGCCGAGTTTGAAGTCATATCAGCCGAGAGCAATAATGGGCAATTGTGGGAAAGAAAATCATATCTGATATTAAATACTTTGGTATAAATGTCGGCTGATATGACTTCAAACTCGGCTGATATGTCATCGATCTCGGCCGATATTAACCAGGTTAGAGTTTCTCCCACCCCATTTTGTTTAAGACGAAAACGTTCATAGTTATTCGTCGAAAGCATTCAAACGGTAAACTATTGACGCTACTGGCAAAGGGGAGACGTTTTTGAGTTTCGTTGAAGTGAGAGAAACGTTAGTTCCACCGAGGAAGCCGCGACGTTCGGATAGTTGAACTGGGGGAAGAGGAAACTTCTGTCTTTGTGGAAAGAATGAAACAATAAAACTGTTTGAAAACTGTAACAGATCTTTTGCAATTATTTGATATTGTGCAATAAATAAAGATGGCACTTTCTGGTTAGTTTCATATCGGCCGTGATATCAGCATGTGTCAACTGGCACATCTGAACATTGATCGCTGATTGTTATTATCAACCCTTGGTAACTTCGTTCTCCGTCTGATATGAAGTAGGCTTAATCTCGGGCTGATATCTCGGATGATATGAAACTTACCAAGTAATAACCTCATTTGGTTAGTTTCATATCGGCCGAGATATCAGCGCTCGCCAATTTCACATCTGCTTTTGACCTTCGGTCTCAGGCCGATATGCCCGCGTTGTATCCTTGGGCAAGGCACTTCACCCCGATTGTCCACATGGGGGCACGATGACGCCGTGTACTAAGGCGTACTGCACGTCGATGGTGCGCATGTCTTTAACCAGTCTAACCCTGCCTGTGCTGAAGTGCGGAGTTACGATGTTGGGGAGCTCGGAGCTGCTCTTCGTTGCTCGGTGGTTCTCTCCGGGAACTCCCGCTTCCTACACCCGTTAAACTGTCACCGACCCGATATGACCTTGGCTGTTAATGTGTCGTTAATAAATCATTAATAAATAATAATAGGCCGATATGAAGTAATCTCGGGCTGATATCTCGGCCGATATGAAACTAACCGAGTAATAACCGCACTTGGTTAGTAGGCATTCGGTCTCAGGCTGTTATGAAGTAATCTCGGGCTGATATCTCGGCCGATGTGAAAATAACCAAGTAATAACCTCACTTGGTTAGTAAACCTGCGGTTTCAGGCTAATGTGAAGTAATCTCGGGCTGATATCTCGGTCGATATGAAACTGACCAAATAATAACCTTCAAGTGTCCGTAATCAGCCTATCATCTATCATTCTTTCGTCCTTGTATATAAAACTCTCTTTTTCTGTCCTATAATTACCACGTAAATTGGACATCATGGGCACCCAACAACCCAAATGGGGTACCACGTGCCCCCAATGCCCTCCGTGCCATGTGTATGGCCGACTGTGTTGGTGATAACAAATCTTGTCTCAAACGAAAATACATGATAACAAGTGAGAGCGAATCGAAATCAAAGGACAACCCATACAAAAATGTCCCGACTGAAGAAATTGATGGGAAATGTTATAAATTCCGCCCACATTCACCACCAGCAAACTCCGCCCCTCCACACATACCCTCACCCTCCCTTTCTCACATGTGTTCATTTGGATTGATTTTTAGCCCAACTCATTTTAGAGTGCACACACACCTCACAGATACACGCACACACTTAATTACACTCCGGCGATTTAACGCCGGCGCTTGTAGTTGGTTATCCGTTATAATTCTGGTATATCGAGCATTAAAGTGTTAATGTCTGACTGTTGACACTAGTAGTGGGTTGTCAGTTATAATCCTGCCTTACCTATCATTGAATGGTTAATTTCTGACTATTGGCGCATAGAGAAAGAGAAAGAAGGTTGTCAGATATCATTCAGGCTTATCTATCATTGAATGGTTAAGGTTAATGTCTGTTGACGCTTGTAGGAGGCTTCAGTCATAATCCTGGATTGTCTGTTATTGAAGGGTTAATGTTTGACAGTCAACGCTTGTAGAGAGCAGTCAGTTATCACCCAGGAGTGTCTATCGTTGAATGGTTAATGCCTGCTTGTTAACACTTGTAGGATATCCGACTGCTGACGCTTGCGGAAGACTGTCAGTTATTATCCTCGCTTATCTATCATCTAAGGGCTCACGCGTGAATATTGATTCTTGTAGTAGGCTGTCAGACTGCTTTTCCAATCATTGAAGGGTTAATGAGAGACTGTTGACGCTTGTAGAACACAGTCAGTTATCCTTCTCATTTATCGATCAGTGAAGGGTTAATGTCTGAATAGTGAGGCTATCAGTTATCATGCTGTCTTGCCATTCATTGATGGGTTAATATCTGACGGCTGAGGCTTGTAGTAGGCTATCAGTTATCATCCTGTCTTATCATTCATTGTGGGGTTAATATCTGACGGCTGAGGCTTGTAGTAGGCTATCAGTTATCATCCTGTCTTATCATTCATTGTGGGGTTAATATCTGACGGCTGAGGCTTGTAGTAAGCTATCAGTTATCGTCCTGTCTTACCATTCACTGAAGGGTTAATATCTGACGGATGAGACTTGTAGTAGGCTATCAGTTATCATCCTGCCTTACCATTCATTAAAGGGTTAATAGCTGACAGATGAGGATTGTAGTGGGCTATCAGTTATCATCCTGTCTTTCCATTCATTGGTGGGTTAATATTTGACGGGTGAGGCTTGTAGTAGGCTATCAGTTATCATCCTGTCTTACCATTCATCGAAGGGTTAATATCTGACGGGTGAGGCTTGTAGTAGGCTATCAGTTATCATCCTGTCTTACCATTCATTGATGGGTCAATATCTGACGGATGAGGATTGTAGTAGGCTATCAGTTATCATGCTGTCTTACCATTCATTGAAGGGTTAATATTTGACGGGTGAGGCTTGTAGTAGGCTATCAGTTATCATCCTGTCTTACCATTCATCGAAGGGTTAATATCTGACGGATGAGGATTGTAGTGGGCTATCACTTATCCTGTCTGACCCTTCGTTGAAGAGTTAATATCTGACGGATGAGGCTTGTAGTAGGCTATCTGTTATCACCTTGCCTTACCATTCATTGAAGGGTTAATATCTGACGGGTGAGGCTTGTAGTAGGCTATCAGTTATCATCCTGTCTTACCATTCATTGATGGGTTAATATCTGACGGCTGAGGCTTGTAGTAGGCTATCAGTTATCATGCTGTCTTACCATTCATTGAAGGGTTAATATTTGACGGGTGAGGCTTGTAGTAGGCTATCAGTTATCATCCTGTCTTACCATTCATCGAAGGGTTAATATCTGACGGATGAGGATTGTAGTGGGCTATCACTTATCCTGTCTGACCCTTCGTTGAAGAGTTAATATCTGACGGATGAGGCTTGTAGTAGGCTATCTGTTATCATCCTGTCTTACCATTCATTGATGGGTTAATATCTGATGGCTGAGGCTTGTAGTAGGCTATCAGTTATCATCCTGTCTTACCATTCATTGATGGGTTAATATCTGACGGGTGAGGCTTGTAGTAGGCTATCAGATATCATCCTGTCTTACCATTTATTGATGGGTTAATGTCTGACGGATGAGGATTGTAGTAGGCTATCAGCTATCATGCTGTCTTACCATTCAATGATGGGTTAATATCTGACGGATGAGGCTTGTAGTAGGCTATCAGCTATCATCCTGTCTTTCCATTCATTGCGGGTTAATATCTGACGGGTGGGGCTTGTAGTGGGCTATCAGTTATCATCCTGTCTTACCATTCATTGAAGGGTTAATACCTGACGGATGAGGATTGTAGTGGGCTATCACTTATCCTGTCTGACCATTCATTGAAGAGTTAATATCTGGCGGATGAGGCTTGTAGTAGGCTATCAGTTATCATCCTGTTTTACCATTCCTTGAAGGGTTGATATCTGACGGATGAGGCTTGTAGTAGGCTTTTACTTATCGTCCTGTCTTACCATTCATTGATGGGTTAATATCTGACGGATGAGACTTGCAGTAGGCTATCTGTTATCATCCTGTCTTACCACCCATTGTAGGGTTAATATCTGCCGGATGAGGCTTGTAGTAGGCTATCAGTTATCAACCTGTCTTACCATTATTACCTATGATTGAAGAATAATGTCTGACTGCTGGTGCTTGCAGGGACAACCAGTTATCGTCCTGTCTTCGAAGTGTTAATATTTGACTATGTGCGCATGTAGTAGGCTGTCTGTTATCAACCTGCCTCCCTTTTCTTAAGGGTTAGTGTCTGATTGCTGACGCTCGCAGAAGGCTGTCAGTTATCATCATGTCTGACATATCACTGACGAGTTAATGTCTGACTGCTGACGCCTGTAGAAGGCTATCATTTATCATCCTGTTTGACTTATCATTGAAGAGTTAATGTCTGACTGCTGACGCCCGTAGGTTATCATCTTGTCTGACCTATCATTGAAGAGTTGGTGTCTGTCTGCTGAAGGCCGCCTGGTTTACCTATCTAATAGGGTAAAAATCTGGATGCTGGTGCTTGAAGCATGCTGTCAGTTATCATCTTGTCTAAACTACCGTTGTCTGACCGCCGACACTTGTAGGAGACTGTCATTTATCCCGAGTTACCGATCATTGAAGGGTTAATGTCTGACCGCCAACGCTTGCAGTAGACAGTCATTTATCATCCTGGTTTACCTTCCGCTGAAAGGTTAATGTCTGACCGCCGACACTTGAAGAAGACTGTCATTTATTACACATCCATTAAACTTTGAACCCTTGTATTCAGCGGAATCGCTGTTATGATATGAATGATTCTGTATTCAACGGGTGAAATACAAGCCGGAACTTTTTTACCGCACCGTTGCCGTCTCGTTTTGTGGATCACATTATATCTAAATTGGTCAACTTTATTTCGGTAAATCTTCGTACATCTTGACATGCTTCCAACTTCTTTTAAAAACGTTTCTCCCCGGTGTTTTGCAAATCTGCAAATATCTGTACTTATATTTTTACTAACAGTAATAGCCACCAAATGGTTAGGCGTGAATGGGTACCCATTCATGCCTAACCATTTGGTGGCTATTACTACAAAAGAGCGTTATAAGGAGTTGTGAAGTCGTTATAACGAGATGACAAGTCGTTATAACGAGTTGATGAAGTCGTTATAACGAGTTGTGAAGTCGTTATAACGAGTTGTGAAGTCGTTATAACGAGATGACAAGACGTTATAACGAGTTGTGAAGTCGCTATAACGACACGACAAGTCGTTATAACGAGTTGTTGAAGTCGTTATAACGAGATGGCAAGTCGTTATAACGAGGTGTGAAGTCGCTATAACGAGTAGTGAAGTCGTTATAGCGAGATGACATGTCGTTATAACGAGTTGTGAAGTCGTTATAACGAGATGACAACTCGTTATAACGAGATGAGAAGTCGTTATAACGAGATGACAAGTCGTTATAACGAGTTGGGAAGTCGTTATAACGAGATGAGAAGTCGTTATAACGAGTTGTTGAAGTCGTTATAACGAGTTGTGAAGTCGTTATAACGAGATGACAAGTCGTTATAACGAGTTGTGAAGACGTTATAACGAGGTGAGAAGTCGCTATAACGAGTTGTTGAAGTCGTTATAACGAGTTGTGAAGTCGTTATAACGCGATGACAAGTCGTTATAACGAGTTGTGAAGTCGTTATAACGAGTTGCTGAGGTCGTTATAACGAGATGTAATGTCGTTATAACGAGTTGGGAAATCGTTATAACGAGATGACAAGTCGTTATAACGAGTTGGGAAATCGTTATAACGAGATGACAAGTCGTTATAACGAGTTGTGAAGTCGTTATAACGAGTTGTAATGCCGTTATAACGGGTTGGGAAGTCGTTATAACGAGATTACAAGTCGTTATAACGAGTTGTGAAGTCGTTATAACGAGTTGTTGAAGTCGTTATAACGAGTTGTGAAGTCGTTATAACGAGTTGTAATGTCGTTATAACGAGTTGGGAAGTCGTTATAACGAGATGACAAGTCGTTATAACGAGTTGTGAAGTCGTTATAACGAGTTGCTGAAGTCGTTATAACGAGTTGTGAAGTCGTTATAATGAGTTGTAATGTCGTTATAAAGAGTTGGGAAGTCGTTATAACGAGTTGTAGATTTAAAAATTGTTTCCACGACTGGCCCTAATGCTCTTTCGTTCTGACTGACATCTGTCAAGACGTAAGCCGTTCGGCGTCTCGCCTATTTAAAACCCAAATATCACTTATCAAAGCCGCAATTAACACCAATTAAAACTGTCGCCAACTTAACTCCATCTAATTGAGCAACGCGATTTATTCCAAACCATAACATGGATAAACTACAAATAGCCGTGTGGAACGCTAGAAGCGTTAATAACAAAAAAAACTTCAAATGAGCCGATATTTCGAAAATACAGACATTATCTGCATCTGCGAGAGTTGGCTATATCCCAATAAAAAATTTTCATTAAGTGGATTCAGCATTACTAGAAGAGACCGACAGCTCACAAAAGGCGGTGGTGTTGCTGTTCTAATAAAGCGGAACATCAAAGCCAAAACCATTAAAACTGATCACCTCGATGCCGAGGTGATTGCAACTGAAATAACAGTTGATAATAAAAACATCGCGATTGTTTGTTATTACAACGACCCAAGCAAAACGGTTTCTGACACCGTCTTTGAATTCTTTATGAGGAAATACAAACACTGCATCTTCCTCGACGACTTAAATGCCAAACACCTATACTTTGGCTGCAACAAAACCACCCCCAACGGTGAAGCCCTACTCGATATAACAAAAAAACATAACCTACATGTGGTTATGAACGACAACTCAGCAACCTATATCAGAAACAACCCACAATTTACATTTCATTGACCACTGGGATTCATTCTGGGGACAAGGAGAGTTGTATGGGCGAGACGGATTGCATTTAAGTAGGATGGGTACAGACCTGTTGGGCCAAAAAATTTTACAGGTGACTGGGCCTTTTTTTGGAGAAAAGGGGGGTAGGGGACCACAGCCGATAACCCAGAGGGGCACAAATGCTGGGAACATAGGAAGAACAACAAACATGCACAATACAGGAACATACCAGGGTTATAATAATGTGCCAGTGATGACAAAAAAACAAAGATTCATTAAGTTTGGGTACTGCAACATCCAGGGTCTGCACAAGAAAGTAAGCGAAATATCAACAATGATGGACGAAGGAGACTTCGATATAATGGGTCTAAGTGAGACGTGGATACGACGGGATGAGCGGGTTGATCAGATGAAGGGTTGCGTGTGGATAGGAGCTGGGCGAACTGAGGGTCAGAAACGGGGTGGGGGTGTTGGCATCTACGCTAAAGAGGAATTACAGCCCTCATTGATTACAGATCTCACAGAAGCAAGGACTCAGATTCCAGTATCCAACGAAATAGTCTGGGCAAAAATCAAGCTAGGAAGCAGGAGTGTTGCCGTTGGTGTTGTATACTTAGCAGTGGAGGGAAGTAAGCCCGAGTGGAATGATTCAATATATAAAACTCTTAGATCGAATATCACAGAGCTTGGAAGCAGAGGGTTCAGTATTGTCCTAATGGGGGACTTCAATGGGCACATCGGGGATAAGGAGGAGGGCATACAGGGAGGTGATAGGAAAATTAACACGAATGGGAGGAAGATGTTGGACCTATCAAAAGAGCTTGGTTTAAAGATCCTGAACAGGGATGCGAAATGTAAGGGTAAATGGACCTGGGAGAGGAACGATAAGAAAACAATAATTGATTATATACTCACTGACATTAGCGTATGGAGGGAGGTTATAGATGTAGAAATAGATGACGAGGGAAAAAATGACTTGGGTAGTGATCACAACCTGATAACAGTTAAGATTATGGGCAAAAAGACGAATAGAGACAGAAATACCTTCAAGGAAGTTTGGGGACTAAAACAAGGAGCCGACTGGAAGCAGTTTCGGGAAAAACTAAAACCAAATCTTGAATGTATACCTAGGGATGCAAATGTCCAGAGTATTTCAGATGGCATAGTAAATAGCCTAACAGAGGCAGGGAAGGATTGTATAGGAAGGGTGAGGGTCCCAACGAGAGAGCTTGGATACAGGGTTAACGAGGGACTGAAAAAGGCTATAAAAGAAAGGAGGGTAAAATGCGCTGCTTACAGAAGAAGTAGGAAGCTTAAAGGTGTGGATAACAATGACACGAGACTAATGAAAGGAGAATATGAACTGGCACGGAGAAAGGTGAATGAGATAAAGAATAATAATAGGAAGGAGCGCAATTGCAGTCTTGCCAGAACAATAAAGAAAACGGGGGGTTCGAGCTCAAACGTATTTTGGAACTGGGTAAATAAACGGGGGAAAAGTAGTGTGCAGAGTATCAAAGTGGATGGGGAAAGTACAGAAGATAAAGGTCGTATCGCTTCAGAGTTAGTCAAGCACTGGGAAAAGATAAACGATAGGCGATGGGGCAGTGGGTCCCCACCAAAAAGAAATACACTGGTGGAGGAGAACCTATCCAATCGTGTATGTAGCGAAATAACGGCAGAAGAAGTGCGGAATGTGGTCTCGAAATTAAAAAATGGTAAAGCGGGAGGGACTGATGAAATTCCGAACGAATTCCTCAAAAATGGAGGGGAGGCACTTATTGAAGTCCTGACAAACCTTTTCAACCTGGCTCTGCGAAAGCAAGAGGTCCCCAGAGAGTGGAGGGAAAGTAAGGTGTCGTTCATACACAAAAAAGGGGGATAAGGAAGTTCTAGATAACTATAGGGGGATATCAGTTAGTAGTAACATCGGAAAAGTATTCTGTAAGGTCATATACGGTAGACTAGAGGAAGTTATTGAAGAGAAAGGTTTTTTAGGAGAAATTCAAAATGGTTTCAGGAAAGGACGAAGAGTCACTGATCACCTATTTACACTCACCCAACTGATAGAATCAACAAAGGTTGAAAAGAAAAAGATGTTTCTGGCATTTCTAGATGTGAAAAAAGCGTACGACCGAGTGTGGAGGGAAGGTATGTGGCGAAAGCTCGAGGGCATCGGACTGGGGGGTGACTTTGTGGGAATCATGAAAGCACTGTATACAGATGTGCAAAGCCAACTCAGTCTAGGGAGTATCACTACAAAACGAGTCCCTATGGATATAGGCCTCAAGCAGGGGTGTATCTTTTCACCGATTTTGTTTGCATTGTATGTTAAAGATTTAGGGGACGAACTAATTCAGAGTGCGGAGGGGGTAAATGTTGGAGACATAAAGATACCAGGCTTATTCTTTGCGGACGACATGGTGTTAATGTCTAGAACTGAACAGGGGCTAGAGAAACTGCTGGAAATTGTTGGTAGATATGGGAACACTTGGCGGCTCGAACTGAATGAAAATAAAAGCAAGGTAATACCCGTTGGACGCAAGATAGATATGACGAAGAGATGGAGAGTGGGGGAGTTCTCAATCCCCGAAGGGGAAAGCAAACAAATCACTGTAGGAGAAACGGGAGAGTATGAGTATCTAGGGGTAAGCATAAATATAACGGGAAGAGGGGTGTACAGAAATTACTCAGCCAAACTGATTCTGAAGGGGAAAAGAATTCTGAACCAACTAAAACTTCTGGAGAAAAATAGTTTCAATAAGGTCTTTGTGGGGAAAACACTGTGGGAGAGGGTGGGTTTACCAAGTATAACGTATGGCACGGACGTGATTCCATTAAACCAAACCGTTATTAAGAAGTTGGAAAGTACTCAGAATGATGCCGGCAGATGGATAACAGGGTCGAGTAATGCTGCAGCTTTGGAAGCAGTAAGGGGGGAGCTTGGGTGGATGAAAATCAAGGACAGGGTAGATTTGGGAAAACTGTGTTACTTTAACTACTTGAGAAACCTGCCTGACAACCGGTGGTGCAAATTGATGCTCGATACCATTTGGAATTCTAATATAGAAACGGGGTGGTCAAAACATGTGAGGGAACTAATGGACAATTACTCTATAGAGGTCACAAACATAGAAGTAGGAATGAAAGAAGGCAAAAGGTTTGTCAAAGAGAGAGTCATGGAAGATTGCAATCGAAACTGGCGAGCAGGGGTTAGCGTGAAAAGATCACTGCAGAGGTTACAATATAAAGAAAAGCCAGCTTTTGAGAAGTACCAAGATGGCACCTTTGGAGGGTCACTGCTGTTCAAACTGAGATCAAGATCACTGGAGCTTCGGGGAAAAATTGGGAGAGATGGGGAAAAGGGATGCCAAATGTGCCACTCTGGAGTAGTGGAGACCCTGGAACATTTTCTCTTGGAATGCCCACAGTATATACCTCATAGAATAAAATTTACTGGAAGAATAATGCAGAAGTGGGGTGAAGAAACAAAGGATAGATGGCTGAAGGGGGACACGAGGGAGAGGGTAGGAATGCTTATTGAAGAAATTGAAAAAGAGGAAGTGAGGGACACTATTAAGCAGTTTATATCTGAATGCTGGGAGGAAAGGAGGGGAAGAGGGGGTGGGGTGCAGGGGGAATGATGGCCTTCTCTTATGAGGACCGCGACAAATCAGCGGCTGGCCAAAGAGTTATTATTATTATTATTTTCATCTGATATCCTCGATCTAATTATCGCCAGTGACTCTCTGATAAACCACATCGATGACCACTGGGTCGGCGATGATGACTTAGGCAGCGATCACCTCCCGGTCCATGCCTCACTGCAATTAGGCAATGGCCCCTCAGGTACCCACCCACTCTCCGCAGGAATTTTAAAAAAAATCAACTGGAATCTCTACCGCGATATCATCGATGTCAAACTCACAAACACCCCCCCCCCCCCCCCAATCCTACGCAGCGGAACTCGAAACCCAATGCGAGGGCATAGAAAAAATCATTAACTCAACCCTAAACGAAATATGCCCAAAAGAAGAAGTACGCCCCCCGAGAAATACCATCTCGGGCGACACACTGTCACTAATCAAAACTAAAAGGAAAACTCTTCGCGCTCTTAAAGCCGAAATTGACCCCGGTAAGGAAGCTTACCTCAAAAAAACATATAACCGCCTTCATGGCGAAGTCAAGGAAGCCCTCAAAGCTGAAAAACAAGCCAACTGGGAAAAGGTAGCAGCCAACCTAAATGGGGTCCAAAATGCTAAAAAATTCTGGGACTCTTTCAAAATCCTAACGGGGCAAAAGAACAAAGGCGGCAAAGCCGCTGCCAAACCTCTTAAAAGGGAAGACGGTTCCTTTACGCGCACCTACAAAGACAAGGCCGACACTTTTGCCGACCTTCTAAGAAAAACGCATCGCCCTTATCAAGGATCGGGCAATGATGACGCCGTCATAAACGCAATTGACGACTTCATCAACGAACACCCTAATATCTACCGTGACCCCAAATTCGATAATGAGCCAGAAGACGGGGACGACGATGACCTCGTCACCCCCATCACCAATGACGAAATCATCAACGTCATTAAAAAATGCAAAAATTCGTCCTCACCCGGAGAAGACGAAGTAAGCTACAAAATTCTTAACTGGTAAAGTGCTGAGTTTTTTCTGACAACAAATCAAAGTTCATCATATACTGCTCTATTTCATTTAGTTTAAACAGTATTTATTCAATAATTGACATGTGTATACATTTCACAATAACATTTGACTAACAAAAAATGAACAACACTAGATACAAAAAGTATACACAAAACAAGAAAGCATATTGTTGTGTATTAGAGGGATTCGACAGAAAGCTAAAGCTTATGTGGGTCGTCTCCCTGTCAACGTATAACTTACTCCTGTAGGTGGTACAGATGAACGGAAGAGCCCAAACGTCGTTGCATGAAGGCCGATATCCTCCCTTCATTGTAAATTTACTACGTTAGTTACTACGATTGGAGATCAAGCGGGTTAAGCGTCACATCAGCATAGATAGGGAGCAGAGGAAGGCGCCTCGACTGCCAGGCAACGACGTGTGGGATTGTTTAAACTTCAATGTGAAATGAAGGGAAAAACAGAAGAAAGAATAGACGCACTGATAGATCGAAAGAAGAGGAAAGGAACTAATATGATGCAATCAGCTTGAATACATGATACATAGAGATTATCACCATTATGCGGATGCTAAGGAGCATGGGACCTCCACTGACAGCACACGACGAGTCGAGGACCAGTCGCGATTTATCTCCAGAGGCCGGTACAAGACTCCGACGCATACTTTGCACATGCAACAGATGATAATGATGTATTTATCAGGCAATATCTTGGGAATAAGTCTGAGTTAATACAGACCAAGTACATGTTGGATGTATGTTAAGTAAAATTTACACACAAGAGAATCGTAAGTAGGCAACTTATTAACTTCTAGTTCATTTAGTAGCGAATTAGGTGAAGTAAACTTCAAGGCGCTAGAAGTTGGAAAGCGCGAGAGGGCATTCCACAACAGGCGTTAGACTTTCCCACTCGGAATGGGGGTGGGAACGTAGTGTTGGGTTTCAACTATTGGAATCGCTTGCTTGATAAAATGAAGTCATGTACAACTTCGAAAATAAGGCAGTTTTCATCGTTATTCAAGAATTCTGAGCCAAATAGAAGCGTGGGCGTATCTGCTACATATGGGAGTAGATTAATCGTATAATTACGAGCGTTTGAGAACAAAGGACAATGAAAGAAAAAGTGATCAGTAGTTTCACGTTCACCACACTGGCAGAAGGGACTGGGTGATAGGTGATTATCGAAAAGGTGGGAATTAAGACTGCTACAGTGCAACCGCAGCCTACAATGGTATATTTGAGCCCTGCGAGATTTTGCATTACTATAGAACTTTGGTGGTCTTTGGTTACCATTACTGAGAAACGTTTTAAAGTTAATCAATGACGAGTTCTCACGGACAGGTAACGGCAACTTATTCCACTGGTCCGTAACGCTGGGGATGAAAGAAGACCGATACAACTGCGTTCGGCAAAAAGGAACTCGGTGGTTTTCACTGGATCGAAGACTGCGTGATGAATTCGTCAAGGAGATAAGTGGTGGAACTTTATTGGAAATGTATGGAGGTGACATGTGATGATACATTTTGAAGAACTGAATTAGTTTATGTTTGTGGCGTCTTTCTTGCAAGGATTCCCACCGGGTTTCCGAATATAATAACGATTTACTGACACTAACTGTTGCTCCGGTGATGATTCTTGCTGCTGCAATTTGTATTTTTTCGAGTTCCGCGACATTTGTCACAGAACAATTATCCCAGACAGTGTCTGCGTATTCAAGAAGTGGCCTAATAAAGGCGAAATATATTTTTTCCAGGACACTGCGATCGAGGTTAAATTTATGTCTCCTCAACAAGTCTAGACGAGACCAGGCTTTGGAGCAAATGTGGTCAATGTGATTGTTCCATGTACATGTATTATTTAGTATGAGTCCTAGGTGTTTATGGTCAGAAACTTCCGATACTTGTGAGCCACCTAAATACAAGGGTGAGTGAGAGTTAGGATTGCTTTTACGCGATATACACATACTTTCAGTTTTGTTGGGATTGAACTCGACCAACCATGTTTTGGCCCAATGCTCGATTGTAGCCAAATCGTTATTAATTATGACCGCGGCTTGCTCTGGGTTTTCAATGATTAGATATAATGACGTATCGTCAGCAAAGAGGCGAATACTGCTGAGTAAGTCGCTAGTTATATCGTTTATGTATATCAAGAACAGTAAAGGTCCAAGTATAGACCCCTGGGGTACACCGGCATTGATTGGTCTCCATGACGACGACCCAGAGGCTATCACAACTCGCTGCGACCTATCCGAGAGATACGATTTTAGAAATAGAAGTAGTTCACCTGAAACGCCAATACTCTCCAGTTTGTGAATAAGACCAGCATGCCATACCTTATCAAACGCCTTACTGACATCACAGAAAACCACCCTAACTTCTTTGCCTTCATCAAGCGCACGACAGAATTCGTCATAAATGTCAGTCAGTTGGAGGACAGTTGAATCACTTGGTGTAAAACCTGACTGAAATTGACTGAGGATATTATTTTCACTCAAAAACTGCCACAGGCGTTTGAAGACACATTTTTCAAATAATTTTCCAACACAGCTAATCAACGATATCGGGCGATAATTAGTGAATGAGTTTGAGGGCTGTTTTTTTTAGAATTGGGGAGACATTTGCTTTTTCCATAATGAAGGAAAGTACGAATTATTCAGTAAAATGTTGAATAAAATTGAGAGTGGTTCGCAGAGAGAGGATTTACATTCTTTTAGAAGACGCGGGCTTATTTGATCGGGACCAGATGCCTTGGACACCTTTAACGACTTCACTGCGGCATATACTTCACTGCAGTGTAGGGTGATACTATCAATGCGTTGGGAAACATGGGATGGTGGATCTGGTAAGAAAGCATTCGAGTCGTCAACTGTCGAAATAGAACAGAAGTATTCATTGAACACTTCAGCTTTCTCAACACTTGAAGAATATATTTTGTTTAGATGAATTAGGGTGGGAATTCCTGATGCATTACCGCTACCGATTAGTGTTTTTAGGGTCTTCCACCACAGAGATGCTGGTGTTTCATTGCTTCTCAATGTGGATTGGATTTTTGCAAGATGCTGGGCTTTGGCCTTCCTGATGGCCGATAGGCACTATCCAATTAAATGTCAGAGAGCAATGTATTGTATAAAAAATCTGATTCATATCAGGGACAATAAAGGCTTCCTCAGGCAGAATGTAGCTACAGACAGTTATTGCCTGTCACTTTTAGTAAAGCCCAAAATAGGGCTTCCAGCACTCTACCAGTTAAACAAAGCCCAAATTCCCTAATCGAAAAACTAAACAAACTGTTCAACGCTTGTCTCACCCATGGCTACTTTCCCAAATGTTGGAAAAAAGCCATCGGTGTCATGATACCAAAACCTGACAAAGACCTCTCCGATCCGGCCGATTACCGCCCAATCAGCCTCATCAGTTGCACTGGCAAGGTATTCGAACGAATCCTTACCAATCGACTGAGGGGGCACCTCGAAGACAACGAGTTTTTCAATAAATGGCAAAGAGCCTATAGAAACCGTAAAGAAGGCATCGAGCATGTATACCGACTAGTAACCCAAATGAAAACCGCCATCAACAATCAACAAACAGGCGCGGCTGTTCTGCTTGACGTCGAAAAAGCATTCGACTCTGTATGGCACAACGGAATACGCCTCAAATTATCTAAAATGAAACTCCCAATGAAACTACTTAGACTACTCTCCTCCTTCCTAAATGATCGTGAAATTAAAGTCAGAGTTAACAACGAAATGTCCGACATTGTCCCCCTAGAAGCAGGCACTCCCTAAGGGTCTGTCCTCAGTTCCCTCATGTACATCATCTACGTCAACGATCTTAAATTCACCGAGGATCGAGTTCAAGTCTCACAATTCGCGGACGATAAGGGCCTCTGGGACTCTAACAGCACGGCCTATCTACTCCAAAAACCTCTGCAGCGCGCTCTCGATGACCTAGAACAATGGTGTGCCAAATGGAGAATAAAGCTAAACGCCAATAAAACCCAACGAATCACCTTTACTCGCACGACAACTAAACGGAATTTTGACCTAAAACTTATGGATAACACCCTCCCAGAGTGCAAAGAAGCGAAATTCCTGGGCATCACCATTGATCAAAAACTGTCCTTCAACAAACATACCGACGACATGGCGAAAAAAGCTACCAAACGAATTAACTTACTGAAAGTGCTTACGGGAACTTCATGGGGAGCCAACCAGTCCACCCTACTCAAACTATACAAAGCCTTTGTGCGCCCAGTACTCGAATACGGTGCAATCATACTAACTGACCTCATGACCTCAACCAAACTAATATGGGTAAACTCCAGAAGGTCCAAAATCACGCGCTTAGAGTTGCCCTACGTGCCCCATGGGACACACCCATCAAAACACTCCACGACAGGGCCGATATCCCCACCATCAAAGACCGCCTAGCCACCCTGGCCGCGAAAAATCATGACCGGTTAGCCGACATCGAACTAATCTCCGTACTTGGAGAAATTTGCGAAAGCCGACAAAAGCCCAAAAATTGTAACCAAAACTAAGACCGCTCGAATAAAAACTAGGAAATGACAAGGTGAACCAACAGGTAGAAAAACAGCTTAACTGTGGCCTTCTACCAGAAAGGGCTGCCTTCACCGACTCAACTAAAAGTTACATCAGGAATAAATACTGTTATAAAAACTAAATAATAAATAGGGAACGATTGGGGTCCCAAGCACGAGAGTATGTTACTGCTCTTACGAATGTAAAGATTCGTGCATTTCATACTCTCCCCCTTAGCGACAAGCACACACACAGCACAATACCACACGAGAGTATGATACTGCTCTTACGAATGTAAAGATTCGTGCATTTCATACTCTCTCCCCCCCCCCCCCCCCCCCCCCCCACACACACACACAGCAGATACCACAAGGACACGCAACTAAAGAGGTGCTACTTTTATCTTTACAGTTTACATATTCTAATGAAAACTAATTCTACCTTCTTCTTTTTAGCAGGTACACAGAAGATGTTTTTTTTTACCAGCACCCCAATAACCGCTACAGACAGTCTAACCGTTATGGAAACAGTCACTCCCACGGTTCCGGAGCATCCTCCTCTCAATCCCTAAAAGTAGTCAACCACTTTAAGGGAGGCGAGCGTTGGTCCTGCGTCCCGCCTCTGCCCCTTTTTGTAAGCGCATTGCGCATCTTTTTGTCCCAACCCAATAGGATTACAATGCAGGCCTGCCCCCGAACCAGGGAAGTTCGGGTCTTCTTGGTGGTCCCCGAAAGGGGTCGTTGTTGTTTTCGTCCAAAGAGTCCAACCAAACAGAGACAGCCCGAGGCAGATTATACTTGCCAGTGATGGCCATCACTCATAATCATCCTCGAAGCGGCAGACTATACTTGCCCGAAAATCCAGATCGACTGCACTCTCGGGGAGAGGTGGTACCTTTGTGAGAGGACCCAACCTCTCACACTGGTCCTCACCCGAGGGTTCAACCGACATCAGCCAAGAGACCATCACGACGCAACTGGTGACACCGGCCGAGTACCCGAAGCAGTTCCTCCTTCAACACGCCTAGACATGTGAGAACGAATCACCTACAGTCAACGAGGGTCGAAAGGGGCTTGTCCCTCATACCGTCCCTGCGCGCCTTCGGCGCGCGAAATCATTCCTTTCGGGTGTGACGAGACGGGCTTTAAATGGAGCGTACAAGTAAGTGTCCTGCCAATGGGACACAACTCAGGACTCCGAATTGATCGCTCAGACGGTCACCCATCCAATGATTAATCGGGCTCGACGCTGCGTAACTTCGGTGATCTGACGAGAACCGGTTAGCGCAACGCCACCGCGCCCCGTTCTTCAATAAAATATGAAAAACGCCTTTGTAGTTCTCCCACATGAAATACCCATGGCACAAAAAAATATTATTGGCACAACAAATTCTCATCTGGCACAAAAAATATTCAGCTTTGGCAAATTAAAATATTGAGCCAACGTGAACACTGTGTACAGATATGCCGCAATTCATCATGCGATGATTGATCTGGCCACGGCTTGACACCAAACATCCGGGAAACACATTGAGATGTGTGTATCTTGGAGTAATCGCGACTACGATGATTCGGCTAAGGTACAGACGTGGTTGGAAGGGCATGAGCCATTTGATCTGAATGAGGAAGCATTGCGCTCGCTTTCAACTGATTTGACTGCCATTGATGGGTAGGTGCGAACCCAGCTGATACGGAAAAAGTAGAGCAGGTCAATCATCAGGAGCTTAATGGCGTAAACGAACGTTCCCCAGATATCCATAAGAAAGAAAAATTAAAGGAAGTTTCTGAATTATTTACGTCACTGAGTACAAATTAACAATCAGCGGCTAACATTTGACCTTACGTTGTTGTTTTCCTGGCTGCCTGACATTGTTCAACGCGAAGAGAACATGTAGAAATTCTTTGCTTAAGAGCTAATAGGTGAGTCCAACTCACTTTTCAAAGACCGTTTGCTGAGAAAACCTTTGAAAGCTCAATTGACAAACGTCTAACAGTAACAAATGAAATGGGTATCATACAGTACGTGAAGTGTGTATTATCATTAAATCATCTGCAGAATGGAGAATCCATCCGAGCAATAATTGCAAATTTGTTGCAAAGCATAACAAGCACAAGCAAAGTTCCAGCCAATGGACCTCCGAGTTAAACTCGGAGGTCCACTGGCTGAAATATTGCTTGTGTTTTTGTCCATATGTACAGAATTTGAAAGTGATACTTTGGGTGATAACTCCACTCCGCATGTGATTTAGTTACAATCCACCTCCACGTACTGTACACCAAGAAGTAACTGATATAGGTAACGTGCAAAGATCGACATATACGGTTGTAGCCAATCAGAACCTCACGCTTATAAATGCAAATTATGGAAAGTCTCACATTGTATTTGATGGCTATGACTGTGGTCCAACAATAAAAGATCACAAACATCGCCGGGGAGTTGAAAAATCTTGTGCCAATATAAAGGTTGATGGTGCGGCAATTGCTCTCTGTAGTCAGCAATTGTTCCCATCGAACGAGAGCAACAAAAGCAAATTCATCCAATTGCTAATGTTTCATAAATGACAGAATCACTGTCCCAACAAGAAGCGTCGATGCGGACCCATTGATAGTGTCGGCTGCCTTAAGCTGATTACATCGCATGGTGATATAGTGAGGGTTGTCGCGATGACAAAGAACTGTTAATTGTGTTTGTTCATCATCGGAAGGCAGGCACGATAAATATTTATTTCGAGTCGGAGGCCTAGAAATCAGTCAAACATCAGTTCACTTTGAGCCGAATTGTTGATACCACGGATAAGGTTGTACCCATAGTCACTTCACACATACTTTTTATTGGGTATGGCTGTGACCCCACACCTGCCATCTTCGGCCAAAGAAAAATTAACACCTTTGACGTTTGGCCGAGCCATTCTTCCCTCATTTGGGTGGATTTCATCGGGGAATCTAATGTAACATCATGGTCACGTAACCCAGTTACATCATGTGGAGTTGTCATGGTAGCCCACGTGAACGGCCATGATGTGATGTCATTACCTAAGTGGTAAGTGTTGTCAGTGTGCGTGTACTGTGCGTGTTGTTGCGGTGATACTTGCTTCCGTCGTCCACTTTGTATACAGTGGATGCCCCCATCTTGGTTTATATGGTGGCGCATGGTTTCTATTTGACTCAGAGGCTGGCAAGGGGACGGGGTATGTTCGGAGGGGGGGGGGGGTGTTCCTTTGTACAAGACTAAATCTAATTACTCAAATAAACCCGACAACTTTCCCCAAATCATCAACAAACACCCAATACTACCGAAACGGATTCCCCTCTGACTCCCCATTTTTCAATAACAGGCGCGTTCTTTTGGATAAGAGTACTTTTTTATTCTTGGTTATAATTACCCAAATATACCCGGCAGGTTTATTATTCCGATCTGCTTCTACCTGTGTATCCGTGTTATTGTTTTTATGTCTATCCAAACTTATCGTTTGTCCGGGAGTATATTTCAGTAGAGCAGAAGAACCTATCAGATGGAGCAGTTTTGCTAATTGTCACTACATTTAGCTTCTTAGCCTGCTCTGGCTCATTCGAACCCTATCTCGAGTACTCCTGTTCTAGTTTCCAACAGCATAAGCCACGTTTCATTTATCCAGATAAATAAATTTCTAAAGTTATATATTTATATTTATGTGTGTGTTGGTGTGTCATATACACTTATCTGATATAAGCTTCATGTAATCTTCCAGCCAGACTTCAGAGTGTATAACACCAGTGTATACTGGTATGTAAAATGTAAACACATACTTATGTATCACACTAGGTATGTGTTATTATGCTTAAGTAGTGATAAACTGAGCATCTGTTCTGCTGTATCTTGTTTTGCAGAGCTCATGCAGCTCTGTTGGACCGAATGAAGTAGATCGGTTGCCTGTATTGTATGTTCTGAGGCCAAATGGGTCTATAAATGAGGATAATTTCATGATTGTGGAGCAATTTCCTCATAGTTTTTTTTTTTTTTTTTTTTTTTTTTTTTTTTTAAATATCATTTATCAGATCTTTCAGAACATTTCAACAAAACCATATCATGTGACCCCTCGTTGGAAATATAATAGTCATGTATTATACTAAGTATACTATGCTCAAGGAGAGAAAAACTGAGCATTTGCTCTGTTGTATCTTGTTCTACTGAGCTCATGGAGCTCTGTCAGACAGGATATAATAGATTAGATGCCTATATTTAGATGTACTGAGGCCACATGAGACTATAAACAAGGTAAATTCAATGATTGTTGAGGCAGTTTCTCGACAAATTACAAGATTCTTTTTTCAAGAATCAGGAGTTTATTCCACAACCTACATGAAATAGATGGGTCAAATCTATACTGAAGACAAGGTAAATGGTTTGGTGTTTGGAAGTTATTTTCAATAGATAGGCATGTTCAATTATAAGATGTGCAATTCAGTGGGATATAGATATTCATATATTTGGGTGTGTGTGTGTGGTATATACACTCATCTGCTAAAAGCTTCATGTAATCTTTCAGCAAAACTTCAGAGTGCAAAATATTAGTACATGCTGGTATGTAAAATGTAAACACATACTCATGTATCACACCAAGTGTGCGTTATTATGCTCAAGTAGAGATAAACTGAGCATCTGTTCTGTTATATTTTGTTTTACAGAGCTCATGGGGCTCTGTTAGACAGAATATAATAGATAAGATGCCTGTATTGGATGTTCTGATGCCAAATGTGTCTATAAACAATGAGATTTCAATGAATGTCAAGGCAATTTTCTTGACAAATCACAAGTCTATTTATTCAAGTAATAGGAGCTAATTCTACATCCTACATGCAATAGATGGGTCAAGTTTGTACTAAAGATGTGGTAAATGGTTTGGCGTTTGGAAGTTATATTGAATTGACAGTCATGTTCAATTAATCAAGAAATATACAATTATGTGGGATCCACTGTATATATATATGTATATGTATATATATGTGTGTGTGTGTGTGTGTGTGTGTGTGTGTGTGTGTGTGTGTGTGTGTGTGTGTGTGTGTGTGTGTGTGTGTGTGTGTGTGTGTGTGTGTGTGTGTGTGTGTGTGTGTGTGTGTGTTTGAGGTTAAAAAATCGCACTGGCACAGACATTTCATACTGAAACGTTTTTTTCTTTTAATATGCCGCCGAAAAATTGTTTTCATTTACTGAACCCTGATGGGTTTCAAACATGACAAAAAATTACACAAAATTGATTTAAACTAAGTGATGAGCTAAGGAACTGGTTAAACTGACTGGCAATAATTGATGTTATTCATTGATGGGCTCTAATTTAGTCCTTACAAGGATGTTACGCAAGCTTTTGTTTTTCTTATAGGCGATGACAGGTCGAAGATTCAAAGGTTCATTTAATTTAGCATTGGTAAAATTGAATTCATCTTTTAACATTTTTGCTATTTCGATATTCATTCTGTTGTACGTTAAAGTGAAAGGAATGATGGACCTCCTTTCGCATTCGCCCTCTGATATGTTCATACCAAATGGCCAGAGGGTTTGAAGCGTATTGATCCAAAAAGCTTCACGTTTTTTTCTAAATTTATCCGTTTCTTCTAATGTGTCTTTAATTGGTGGTTGTTCAATTGGGTGGATTTCGAAATCGTCCAAAGAATGGCCAGGAAGGTTAAAATGTTGTGCTACTGGGGCATCAGCATTATGTTTTATATCCTGTTTGTGTCTAGTAGCACGTTCTCGGAAAGGATTTTGACTTTGACCAACATACTGTTTCCGACATCGCTTACAAGTGATAAGGTAAATAATGTTTGGTGAATCACAATGGAGGGGGTTACGGATCTGATAATGATTTTTCGTTTGTTCGGAGGAAAATTCCTCTTTCTGATCAGGCATAAAAGTATGCAGTCTACAACGAGGCTTTTTGCAATTAAATACCGCGCCATTACTATTTTGCAACGGTCTGTTGTGTTCAATCTTCAGTGGTTCGAAATCGGTAGTTTCAGCTGGACTTTCGAGCTTTTTCAAGGTTTGGGATTTCAGGCTACGCAAAAGGCGCAGCGAGTACCCTCTCGATCTGAGGGCGCCAAATAGAGTAGAACAAGCCTCATTGAAATTTACCTTATCACTTGAATTGCGGTGGAAACGAATGAGCTGTGATTTGATGATACCTTTAAATGTATGTTGAGGATGAAATGATTTAGTGTGCAACAATTGATGTGAATCAGTTGGTTTAAAATATACTTTATAATCTAAATGACCGGACGCCTGAAATTGCTTGCCTTTATACACGGTTACATCGAGAAAATCAACAGAATTTTCACTGATAGTAGCTTTCAATTTAATATTTGGATCGTGATTATTCAAAATTTCTAAAAATTCATCAAAATCTTCTTTTGAATGTTCCCAAATAATAAAAATGTCATCTAAATATCTGAGATATACGAGAGGATGCTTTGCACATTTGCTTAAGGCATTTTCCTCCCATTCCGCTACATAAATGCTTGCAAAATTAGGACTGAATCTTTTACCCATAGGACAACCCATTATTTGTAGAAAATATTCTCCATTGAATTGAAAGTCATTACCTTTTAAGCTCAGCTCTAAAAGATCCAAAATTTGTTCATCCGGGCGTTTCGCATCCGGATATTTTTCAAATGCATTTTTAACTGATTTAACACCTTTATCAATATCAATGTTCGTATACATACTGTCAATATCCAAAGTAGCCAGAATTGCATTTTTTGATATTTTCAATTTCGAAATTTGTGACAGGAAATCCTGTGTGTTTTTTAGATAGCTCGGATGTCTATTTGCTATAGGTTTAAGATGATAATCAATTAATTCCGAGATCGCATAAGATTCCGAATTACAATCTGATACAATTGGCCTCCCGGGTGGAGTTAAGTCATCCGTCCATGAAGAACGGTCCTTGTGGATCTTTGGTAGGATATAAAATTGTCTTGTTTGAGCACTGAGCTTAGCTGTTAAATATTTCAATTGTTTTTTGGTAATGTGACCTTCGTCGAGGAGAAATTTTAAGATCTTATTGAATTTTTCGATATTACTAGGCCAAATAAGTGAATCTATTTTCTTATAATGTTTAGTATTGCTGAGTTGTCTCATGGCTTCCTTTATATAATTATCCCGAGATAGAACAACTACCGACCCACCTTTGTCGGCTGGTTTAATTACTAATTTCTTATTTTTTCGAAGTTTCGTGAGGGCTCTCCGTTCACCAGCTGTTAAATTGTCTTTATCGGAGAGTATGTTCATGCTGAACACCTTTTTGATGATTCGTTTGCTAGCCTCAATAATTTCGGGATCTACTTCACTATCTGGAGGTGACCAACCAGATGATTCTGTAAAAGGAAGTTTCCGACCGCTGGAGTTTCTAAAGCGGTCGGCTAATTTCATTTGCCTAAGAAAATTACAGTTGTATGATGGTAAATTTGTTTGGTTATCAGTTTTAGGCTTTGGTGCTGGTACAAAAGTTAAACCGCGATCTAAAAGAGATTTCTCTTGGGTTGTTAGGTCATTGGTGCCAGACAGGTTAACCACATTAGTTCCTAATCCCACATCTGTTAGGCGGCTGTTACCTTTGCCTTTACTTAGTTTAAATTTAGGTGGTTCAACCAGTGATCGTACATAATATTGGCGGTTCTCGTGGTCCAATGGATTAAATCCTGAGCAACATCAAACTTTGCGTCATCAATTTTTGGTATCACGTTAACGTCCTTCACTTTCCGAATGGTTTCGTTGATGATGCTCAGGGTTCTCCTCTCAGCCTGAGGGAGTTTTTGCGAAAAGTTTAGTTCAGCGAAATAAATTTTTGCTGATCTAAACTTGACCCTGATATCGCTAAGCATATTCCGCAACTGCTTAACTACGAGATCAGAATTATCGTTTCGAGAATTCACGCCAATATTTAATAATATTTTTTGGGGACTGGACTGGCCCCTGTGCCCTTTAAACATAGAGGGCAGATGATTGAATTTGGCGCCGGGGTAACACTCCACCTGGATGTCCGGATGGGGATTTCGATCAATGCGTCCTAAATTTGAACTTCCAATCATAAGGATGTTTTTACAAACATCGGGGAGGCGCCAATTCCTTTTGTCAAAATTAACTCCGCTTTTATGCCGAAACTGGGAGAATTTAGAATCAAATGAGCGGCCCGAGTTGCGGCTCGGTGATTTGACTTTCTCTGAGTACGATATACCTGGTTGAACCACACTAGATGCAGGGGAAGGGGGAGAAGAAACAGAAGCAGGAGAGGAAACAGAAACAGGAGAAGAAACAGAAGGAGGAGGAGGAGTTCTAGTGAGAGCACTAGGAGAACTAGAGAAGAAAGGCTGAGGAGGAGTAGGAGGTAGAGGAACAAGACGAGGCGAGACAGCGTTACTCAATTTGCGAGCATCTTCAGTCACAATATGGACCGGAGATGTTTGCAAATTGAGGCGCTTACTCTGAGAGAAAGAAGAAGTAGAAGGAAAAGAAGAGGGAGAAGTGCTTTGCCTTGATCTTTTCTTATTTTGCTTTTCGCGTTGGGGTAGAGGGACAACACGGGCCGGAGTTTGCTTGCTCCCTCCCGTATTGTTCCTTACTCCAGACGCTGGGCGAAGTTCCGAAATGTAAGACTCATAGGCCGAAATCGTCTTACCTGTCAACTTGTTTTTAAAGTTTTTTTGAGCCCAGATCAAGGCACGCGCCGAAGCGCTGTTGAAGTCTATCTTTTCGAGTCCAGGAAGTGGTCGCATAGCCAAAGTTATCTTAGACTTCAACTGGTTTAAATTTACCTTATAATGCTCAATTAAAGCATTTAACGTTTGGTTGGCCCATCCCACACTAATCTGTCGAAAAACAGAAAAAATGTGTGGGGTGGGAAGAGCCGGCTTTAGAAAGCCCCCTAACTCATCTACTTTCTTCTCCAACTGCTTCGGGAAATCCCGGTTGGCCAAATGCTGCTCTAGGAGCCCAATATGGTGCATACACTGAATCACCTGGAAAAGGGCCTTGACCAATCTAGAATAGGCCTGGAACGATTGTTCCTGGCCCCTTCCAGACTGGGCAACTCTCTTTCCCTGATGCTTCTGTCTTTTTTGAGCCATTTGAAGAATAAGTAGATGAATTTAAAATGAAATTAAAATGAAGAAATGAAATAAATTAAAATGAAATCTAGATATTACCTATTAGAGAAGATACCTGGATTGGTTGTAGTCTTCAGCAAAGGTAGAAAATAATCCGTCTGTCTCGACGCGTTTCGCTTGGTTTGGCTTTTTCAAAGAGACTTTGAGGAAAATGATTCCAACTTTGGGAGGGCATGCATGGTATATATCCATATGTGGGCTGGGGGTGTTTTTCACAGCCCAGTACATAATTAAACTGGGTAACAAGCTGACAAATGTCACTCATCTAATTAATTCTTTTCAATATGAGATGTCCCAAGTTTGTTTTTCACAACTCAGTTTGTGTCGTCCAAACAAATTAGATGAAGCCCTATTGATTGGCTTCCATTGAATTTTAATCAGTCAGTGAGTGGTTTGCTTTACTGACCCCATGAAGCCCTATTGGTTGGCTTTGATTTAAGTAAAACCAATCGGGAGCGGTTTGCTTTACTGGCTTCAGAAGTATGTGAAAATAATATGAAAAAATGGTTTGATAAAATATATTGAGACTAAAGAAATAAATGAAAAAATAACGCCAAAGATCATGATGCCTCACGAATGTTATCAGTTGGAATGAATATCCCCCGACGGAGGTTTATGACGGAAAATATTTTACACCACGTAGAAATTGTGTGTTTTACCTTCTGAACCTCTACATTGTGTGAAACGTATGAAAAATTAAATAAAAATAATAATAATAATTTAAATAAATGAATCAAATAAATAAATAAATAAATAAATAAATAAATAAATAAATAAATAAATAAATAAAAATTAATAAAAAATTAAAAATAATCAATAAATAAATATATAAATAAATAAATAATAATTTTATTTAGGAAATACATACACATGATTGAAATTAGAACCTATTTTGTTTTTGGGCATATATGAACTCTGGCACTCGCCTGTGTGTGTTTGAGGTTAAAAAATCGCACTGGCACAGACATTTCATACTGAAACGTTTTTTTCTTTTAATATGCCGCCGAAAAATTGTTTTCATTTACTGAACCCTGATGGGTTTCAAACATGACAAAAAATTACACAAAATTGATTTAAACTAAGTGATGAGCTAAGGAACTGGTTAAACTGACTGGCAATAATTGATGTTATTCATTGATGGGCTCTAATTTAGTCCTTACAAGGATGTTACGCAAGCTTTTGTTTTTCTTATAGGCGATGACAGGTCGAAGATTCAAAGGTTCATTTAATTTAGCATTGGTAAAATTGAATTCATCTTTTAACATTTTTGCTATTTCGATATTCATTCTGTTGTACGTTAAAGTGAAAGGAATGATGGACCTCCTTTCGCATTCGCCCTCTGATATGTTCATACCAAATGGCCAGAGGGTTTGAAGCGTATTGATCCAAAAAGCTTCACGTTTTTTTCTAAATTTATCCGTTTCTTCTAATGTGTCTTTAATTGGTGGTTGTTCAATTGGGTGGATTTCGAAATCGTCCAAAGAATGGCCAGGAAGGTTAAAATGTTGTGCTACTGGGGCATCAGCATTATGTTTTATATCCTGTTTGTGTCTAGTAGCACGTTCTCGGAAAGGATTTTGACTTTGACCAACATACTGTTTCCGACATCGCTTACAAGTGATAAGGTAAATAATGTTTGGTGAATCACAATGGAGGGGGTTACGGATCTGATAATGATTTTTCGTTTGTTCGGAGGAAAATTCCTCTTTCTGATCAGGCATAAAAGTATGCAGTCTACAACGAGGCTTTTTGCAATTAAATACCGCGCCACCACTATTTTGCAACGGTCTGTTGTGTTCAATCTTCAGTGGTTCGAAATCGGTAGTTTCAGCTGGACTTTCGAGCTTTTTCAAGGTTTGGGATTTCAGGCTACGCAAAAGGCGCAGCGAGTACCCTCTCGATCTGAGGGCGCCAAATACAGTAGAACAAGCCTCATTGAAATTTACCTTATCACTTGAATTGCGGTGGAAACGAATGAGCTGTGATTTGATGATACCTTTAAATGTATGTTGAGGATGAAATGATTTAGTGTGCAACAATTGATGTGAATCAGTTGGTTTAAAATATACTTTATAATCTAAATGACCGGACGCCTGAAATTGCTTGCCTTTATACACGGTTACATCGAGAAAATCAACAGAATTTTCACTGATAGTAGCTTTCAATTTAATATTTGGATCGTGATTATTCAAAATTTCTAAAAATTCATCAAAATCTTCTTTTGAATGTTCCCAAATAATAAAAATGTCATCTAAATATCTGAGATATACGAGAGGATGCTTTGCACATTTGCTTAAGGCATTTTCCTCCCATTCCGCTACATAAATGCTTGCAAAATTAGGACTGAATCTTTTACCCATAGGACAACCCATTATTTGTAGAAAATATTCTCCATTGAATTGAAAGTCATTACCTTTTAAGCTCAGCTCTAAAAGATCCAAAATTTGTTCATCCGGGCGTTTCGCATCCGGATATTTTTCAAATGCATTTTTAACTGATTTAACACCTTTATCAATATCAATGTTCGTATACATACTGTCAATATCCAAAGTAGCCAGAATTGCATTTTTTGATATTTTCAATTTCGAAATTTGTGACAGGAAATCCTGTGTGTTTTTTAGATAGCTCGGATGTCTATTTGCTATAGGTTTAAGATGATAATCAATTAATTCCGAGATCGCATAAGATTCCGAATTACAATCTGATACAATTGGCCTCCCGGGTGGAGTTAAGTCATCCGTCCATGAAGAACGGTCCTTGTGGATCTTTGGTAGGATATAAAATTGTCTTGTTTGAGCACTGAGCTTAGCTGTTAAATATTTCAATTGTTTTTTGGTAATGTGGCCTTCGTCGAGGAGAAATTTTAAGATCTTATTGAATTTTTCGATATTACTAGGCCAAATAAGTGAATCTATTTTCTTATAATGTTTAGTATTGCTGAGTTGTCTCATGGCTTCCTTTATATAATTATCCCGAGATAGAACAACTACCGACCCACCTTTGTCGGCTGGTTTAATTACTAATTTCTTATTTTTTCGAAGTTTCGTGAGGGCTCTCCGTTCACCAGCTGTTAAATTGTCTTTATCGGAGAGTATGTTCATGCTGAACACCTTTTTGATGATTCGTTTGCTAGCCTCAATAATTTCGGGATCTACTTCACTATCTGGAGGTGACCAACCAGATGATTCTGTAAAAGGAAGTTTCCGACCGCTGGAGTTTCTAAAGCGGTCGGCTAATTTCATTTGCCTAAGAAAATTACAGTTGTATGATGGTAAATTTGTTTGGTTATCAGTTTTAGGCTTTGGTGCTGGTACAAAAGTTAAACCGCGATCTAAAAGAGATTTCTCTTGGGTTGTTAGGTCATTGGTGCCAGACAGGTTAACCACATTAGTTCCTAATCCCACATCTGTTAGGCGGCTGTTACCTTTGCCTTTACTTAGTTTAAATTTAGGTGGTTCAACCAGTGATCGTACATAATATTGGCGGTTCTCGTGGTCCAATGGATTAAATCCTGAGCAACATCAAACTTTGCGTCATCAATTTTTGGTATCACGTTAACGTCCTTCACTTTCCGAATGGTTTCGTTGATGATGCTCAGGGTTCTCCTCTCAGCCTGAGGGAGTTTTTGCGAAAAGTTTAGTTCAGCGAAATAAATTTTTGCTGATCTAAACTTGACCCTGATATCGCTAAGCATATTCCGCAACTGCTTAACTACGAGATCAGAATTATCGTTTCGAGAATTCACGCCAATATTTAATAATATTTTTTGGGGACTGGACTGGCCCCTGTGCCCTTTAAACATAGAGCGCAGATGATTGAATTTGGCGCCGGGGTAACACTCCACCTGGATGTCCGGATGGGGATTTCGATCAATGCGTCCTAAATTTGAACTTCCAATCATAAGGATGTTTTTACAAACATCGGGGAGGCGCCAATTCCTTTTGTCAAAATTAACTCCGCTTTTATGCCGAAACTGGGAGAATTTAGAATCAAATGAGCGGCCCGAGTTGCGGCTCGGTGATTTGACTTTCTCTGAGTACGATATACCTGGTTGAACCACACTAGATGCAGGGGAAGGGGGAGAAGAAACAGAAGCAGGAGAGGAAACAGAAACAGGAGAAGAAACAGAAGGAGGAGGAGGAGTTCTAGTGAGAGCACTAGGAGAACTAGAGAAGAAAGGCTGAGGAGGAGTAGGAGGTAGAGGAACAAGACGAGGCGAGACAGCGTTACTCAATTTGCGAGCATCTTCAGTCACAATATGGACCGGAGATGTTTGCAAATTGAGGCGCTTACTCTGAGAGAAAGAAGAAGTAGAAGGAAAAGAAGAGGGAGAAGTGCTTTGCCTTGATCTTTTCTTATTTTGCTTTTCGCGTTGGGGTAGAGGGACAACACGGGCCGGAGTTTGCTTGCTCCCTCCCGTATTGTTCCTTACTCCAGACGCTGGGCGAAGTTCCGAAATGTAAGACTCATAGGCCGAAATCGTCTTACCTGTCAACTTGTTTTTAAAGTTTTTTTGAGCCCAGATCAAGGCACGCGCCGAAGCGCTGTTGAAGTCTATCTTTTCGAGTCCAGGAAGTGGTCGCATAGCCAAAGTTATCTTAGACTTCAACTGGTTTAAATTTACCTTATAATGCTCAATTAAAGCATTTAACGTTTGGTTGGCCCATCCCACACTAATCTGTCGAAAAACAGAAAAAATGTGTGGGGTGGGAAGAGCCGGCTTTAGAAAGCCCCCTAACTCATCTACTTTCTTCTCCAACTGCTTCGGGAAATCCCGGTTGGCCAAATGCTGCTCTAGGAGCCCAATATGGTGCATACACTGAATCACCTGGAAAAGGGCCTTGACCAATCTAGAATAGGCCTGGAACGATTGTTCCTGGCCCCTTCCAGACTGGGCAACTCTCTTTCCCTGATGCTTCTGTCTTTTTTGAGCCATTTGAAGAATAAGTAGATGAATTTAAAATGAAATTAAAATGAAGAAATGAAATAAATTAAAATGAAATCTAGATATTACCTATTAGAGAAGATACCTGGATTGGTTGTAGTCTTCAGCAAAGGTAGAAAATAATCCGTCTGTCTCGACGCGTTTCGCTTGGTTTGGCTTTTTCAAAGAGACTTTGAGGAAAATGATTCCAACTTTGGGAGGGCATGCATGGTATATATCCATATGTGGGCTGGGGGTGTTTTTCACAGCCCAGTACATAATTAAACTGGGTAACAAGCTGACAAATGTCACTCATCTAATTAATTCTTTTCAATATGAGATGTCCCAAGTTTGTTTTTCACAACTCAGTTTGTGTCGTCCAAACAAATTAGATGAAGCCCTATTGATTGGCTTCCATTGAATTTTAATCAGTCAGTGAGTGGTTTGCTTTACTGACCCCATGAAGCCCTATTGGTTGGCTTTGATTTAAGTAAAACCAATCGGGAGCGGTTTGCTTTACTGGCTTCAGAAGTATGTGAAAATAATATGAAAAAATGGTTTGATAAAATATATTGAGACTAAAGAAATAAATGAAAAAATAACGCCAAAGATCATGATGCCTCACGAATGTTATCAGTTGGAATGAATATCCCCCGACGGAGGTTTATGACGGAAAATATTTTACACCACGTAGAAATTGTGTGTTTTACCTTCTGAACCTCTACATTGTGTGAAACGTATGAAAAATTAAATAAAAATAATAATAATAATTTAAATAAATGAATCAAATAAATAAATAAATAAATAAATAAATAAATAAATAAATAAATAAATAAATAAATAAATAAAAA
Source organism: Pictodentalium vernedei (assembly GCA_031216915.1). Classification (NCBI taxonomy): domain Eukaryota; kingdom Metazoa; phylum Mollusca; class Scaphopoda; order Dentaliida; family Dentaliidae; genus Pictodentalium; species Pictodentalium vernedei. Next base: position 288,765,245 of record CM062288.1, read on the forward strand.
TTAATAAAAAATTAAAAATAATCAATAAATAAATATATAAATAAATAAATAATAATTTTATTTAGGAAATACATACACATGATTGAAATTAGAACCTATTTTGTTTTTGGGCATATATGAACTCTGGCACTCGCCTGTGTGTGTTTGAGGTTAAAAAATCGCACTGGCACAGACATTTCATACTGAAACGTTTTTTTCTTTTAATATGCCGCCGAAAAATTGTTTTCATTTACTGAACCCTGATGGGTTTCAAACATGACAAAAAATTACACAAAATTGATTTAAACTAAGTGATGAGCTAAGGAACTGGTTAAACTGACTGGCAATAATTGATGTTATTCATTGATGGGCTCTAATTTAGTCCTTACAAGGATGTTACGCAAGCTTTTGTTTTTCTTATAGGCGATGACAGGTCGAAGATTCAAAGGTTCATTTAATTTAGCATTGGTAAAATTGAATTCATCTTTTAACATTTTTGCTATTTCGATATTCATTCTGTTGTACGTTAAAGTGAAAGGAATGATGGACCTCCTTTCGCATTCGCCCTCTGATATGTTCATACCAAATGGCCAGAGGGTTTGAAGCGTATTGATCCAAAAAGCTTCACGTTTTTTTCTAAATTTATCCGTTTCTTCTAATGTGTCTTTAATTGGTGGTTGTTCAATTGGGTGGATTTCGAAATCGTCCAAAGAATGGCCAGGAAGGTTAAAATGTTGTGCTACTGGGGCATCAGCATTATGTTTTATATCCTGTTTGTGTCTAGTAGCACGTTCTCGGAAAGGATTTTGACTTTGACCAACATACTGTCTCCGACATCGCTTACAAGTGATAAGGTAAATAATGTTTGGTGAATCACAATGGAGGGGGTTACGGATCTGATAATGATTTTTCGTTTGTTCGGAGGAAAATTCCTCTTTCTGATCAGGCATAAAAGTATGCAGTCTACAACGAGGCTTTTTGCAATTAAATACCGCGCCACTACTATTTTGCAACGGTCTGTTGTGTTCAATCTTCAGTGGTTCGAAATCGGTAGTTTCAGCTGGACTTTCGAGCTTTTTCAAGGTTTGGGATTTCAGGCTACGCAAAAGGCGCAGCGAGTACCCTCTCGATCTGAGGGCGCCAAATAGAGTAGAACAAGCCTCATTGAAATTTACCTTATCACTTGAATTGCGGTGGAAACGAATGAGCTGTGATTTGATGATACCTTTAAATGTATGTTGAGGATGAAATGATTTAGTGTGCAACAATTGATGTGAATCAGTTGGTTTAAAATATACTTTATAATCTAAATGACCGGACGCCTGAAATTGCTTGCCTTTATACACGGTTACATCGAGAAAATCAACAGAATTTTCACTGATAGTAGCTTTCAATTTAATATTTGGATCGTGATTATTCAAAATTTCTAAAAATTCATCAAAATCTTCTTTTGAATGTTCCCAAATAATAAAAATGTCATCTAAATATCTGAGATATACGAGAGGATGCTTTGCACATTTGCTTAAGGCATTTTCCTCCCATTCCGCTACATAAATGCTTGCAAAATTAGGACTGAATCTTTTACCCATAGGACAACCCATTATTTGTAGAAAATATTCTCCATTGAATTGAAAGTCATTACCTTTTAAGCTCAGCTCTAAAAGATCCAAAATTTGTTCATCCGGGCGTTTCGCATCCGGATATTTTTCAAATGCATTTTTAACTGATTTAACACCTTTATCAATATCAATGTTCGTATACATACTGTCAATATCCAAAGTAGCCAGAATTGCATTTTTTGATATTTTCAATTTCGAAATTTGTGACAGGAAATCCTGTGTGTTTTTTAGATAGCTCGGATGTCTATTTGCTATAGGTTTAAGATGATAATCAATTAATTCCGAGATCGCATAAGATTCCGAATTACAATCTGATACAATTGGCCTCCCGGGTGGAGTTAAGTCATCCGTCCATGAAGAACGGTCCTTGTGGATCTTTGGTAGGATATAAAATTGTCTTGTTTGAGCACTGAGCTTAGCTGTTAAATATTTCAATTGTTTTTTGGTAATGTGACCTTCGTCGAGGAGAAATTTTAAGATCTTATTGAATTTTTCGATATTACTAGGCCAAATAAGTGAATCTATTTTCTTATAATGTTTAGTATTGCTGAGTTGTCTCATGGCTTCCTTTATATAATTATCCCGAGATAGAACAACTACCGACCCACCTTTGTCGGCTGGTTTAATTACTAATTTCTTATTTTTTCGAAGTTTCGTGAGGGCTCTCCGTTCACCAGCTGTTAAATTGTCTTTATCGGAGAGTATGTTCATGCTGAACACCTTTTTGATGATTCGTTTGCTAGCCTCAATAATTTCGGGATCTACTTCACTATCTGGAGGTGACCAACCAGATGATTCTGTAAAAGGAAGTTTCCGACCGCTGGAGTTTCTAAAGCGGTCGGCTAATTTCATTTGCCTAAGAAAATTACAGTTGTATGATGGTAAATTTGTTTGGTTATCAGTTTTAGGCTTTGGTGCTGGTACAAAAGTTAAACCGCGATCTAAAGGAGATTTCTCTTGGGTTGTTAGGTCATTGGTGCCAGACAGGTTAACCACATTAGTTCCTAATCCCACATCTGTTAGGCGGCTGTTACCTTTGCCTTTACTTAGTTTAAATTTAGGTGGTTCAACCAGTGATCGTACATAATATTGGCGGTTCTCGTGGTCCAATGGATTAAATCCTGAGCAACATCAAACTTTGCGTCATCAATTTTTGGTATCACGTTAACGTCCTTCACTTTCCGAATGGTTTCGTTGATGATGCTCAGGGTTCTCCTCTCAGCCTGAGGGAGTTTTTGCGAAAAGTTTAGTTCAGCGAAATAAATTTTTGCTGATCTAAACTTGACCCTGATATCGCTAAGCATATTCCGCAACTGCTTAACTACGAGATCAGAATTATCGTTTCGAGAATTCACGCCAATATTTAATAATATTTTTTGGGGACTGGACTGGCCCCTGTGCCCTTTAAACATAGAGCGCAGATGATTGAATTTGGCGCCGGGGTAACACTCCACCTGGATGTCCGGATGGGGATTTCGATCAATGCGTCCTAAATTTGAACTTCCAATCATAAGGATGTTTTTACAAACATCGGGGAGGCGCCAATTCCATTTGTCAAAATTAACTCCGCTTTTATGCCGAGATGTGTGTATCTTGGAGTAATCGCGACTACGATGATTCGGCTAAGGTACAGACGTGGTTGGAAGGGCATGAGCCATTTGATCTGAATGAGGAAGCATTGCGCTCGCTTTCAACTGATTTGACTGCCATTGATGGGTAGGTGCGAACCCAGCTGATACGGAAAAAGTAGAGCAGGTCAATCATCAGGAGCTTAATGGCGTAAACGAACGTTCCCCAGATATCCATAAGAAAGAAAAATTAAAGGAAGTTTCTGAATTATTTACGTCACTGAGTACAAATTAACAATCAGCGGCTAACATTTGACCTTACGTTGTTGTTTTCCTGGCTGCCTGACATTGTTCAACGCGAAGAGAACATGTAGAAATTCTTTGCTTAAGAGCTAATAGGTGAGTCCAACTCACTTTTCAAAGACCGTTTGCTGAGAAAACCTTTGAAAGCTCAATTGACAAACGTCTAACAGTAACAAATGAAATGGGTATCATACAGTACGTGAAGTGTGTATTATCATTAAATCATCTGCAGAATGGAGAATCCATCCGAGCAATAATTGCAAATTTGTTGCAAAGCATAACAAGCACAAGCAAAGTTCCAGCCAATGGACCTCCGAGTTAAACTCGGAGGTCCACTGGCTGAAATATTGCTTGTGTTTTTGTCCATATGTACAGAATTTGAAAGTGATACTTTGGGTGATAACTCCACTCCGCATGTGATTTAGTTACAATCCACCTCCACGTACTGTACACCAAGAAGTAACTGATATAGGTAACGTGCAAAGATCGACATATACGGTTGTAGCCAATCAGAACCTCACGCTTATAAATGCAAATTATGGAAAGTCTCACATTGTATTTGATGGCTATGACTGTGGTCCAACAATAAAAGATCACAAACATCGCCGGGGAGTTGAAAAATCTTGTGCCAATATAAAGGTTGATGGTGCGGCAATTGCTCTCTGTAGTCAGCAATTGTTCCCATCGAACGAGAGCAACAAAAGCAAATTCATCCAATTGCTTGGCTAATGTTTCATAAATGACAGAATCACTGTCCCAACAAGAAGCGTCGATGCGGACCCATTGATAGTGTCGGCTGCCTTAAGCTGATTACATCGCATGGTGATATAGTGAGGGTTGTCGCGATGACAAAGAACTGTTAATTGTGTTTGTTCATCATCGGAAGGCAGGCACGATAAATATTTATTTCGAGTCGGAGGCCTAGAAATCAGTCAAACATCAGTTCACTTTGAGCCGAATTGTTGATACCACGGATAAGGTTGTACCCATAGTCACTTCACACATACTTTTTATTGGGTATGGCTGTGACCCCACACCTGCCATCTTCGGCCAAAGAAAAATTAACACCTTTGACGTTTGGCCGAGCCATTCTTCCCTCATTTGGGTGGATTTCATCGGGGAATCTAATGTAACATCATGGTCACGTAACCCAGTTACATCATGTGGAGTTGTCATGGTAGCCCACGTGAACGGCCATGATGTGATGTCATTACCTAAGTGGTAAGTGTTGTCAGTGTGCGTGTACTGTGCGTGTTGTTGCGGTGATACTTGCTTCCGTCGTCCACTTTGTATACAGTGGATGCCCCCATCTTGGTTTATATGGTGGCGCATGGTTGCTATTTGACTCAGAGGCTGGCAAGGGGACGGGGTATGTTCGGAGGGGGGGGGGGGGGTGTTCCTTTGTACAAGACTAAATCTAATTACTCAAATAAACCCGACAACTTTCCCCAAATCATCAACAAACACCCAATACTACCGAAACGGATTCCCCTCTGACTCCCCATTTTTCAATAACAGGCGCGTTCTTTTGGATAAGAGTACTTTTTTATTCTTGGTTATAATTACCCAAATATACCCGGCAGGTTTATTATTCCGATCTGCTTCTACCTGTGTATCCGTGTTATTGTTTTTATGTCTATCCAAACTTATCGTTTGTCCGGGAGTATATTTCAGTAGAGCAGAAGAACCTATCAGATGGAGCAGTTTTGCTAATTGTCACTACATTTAGCTTCTTAGCCTGCTCTGGCTCATTCGAACCCTATCTCGAGTACTCCTGTTCTAGTTTCCAACAGCATAAGCCACGTTTCATTTATCCAGATAAATAAATTTCTAAAGTTATATATTTATATTTATGTGTGTGTTGGTGTGTCATATACACTTATCTGATATAAGCTTCATGTAATCTTCCAGCCAGACTTCAGAGTGTATAACACCAGTGTATACTGGTATGTAAAATGTAAACACATACTTATGTATCACACTAGGTATGTGTTATTATGCTTAAGTAGTGATAAACTGAGCATCTGTTCTGCTGTATCTTGTTTTGCAGAGCTCATGCAGCTCTGTTGGACCGAATGAAGTAGATCGGTTGCCTGTATTGTATGTTCTGAGGCCAAATGGGTCTATAAATGAGGATAATTTCATGATTGTGGAGCAATTTCCTCATAGTTTTTTTTTTTTTTTTTTTTTTTTTTTTTTAAATATCATTTATCAGATCTTTCAGAACATTTCAACAAAACCATATCATGTGACCCCTCGTTGGAAATATAATAGTCATGTATTATACTAAGTATACTATGCTCAAGGAGAGAAAAACTGAGCATTTGCTCTGTTGTATCTTGTTCTACTGAGCTCATGGAGCTCTGTCAGACAGGATATAATAGATTAGATGCCTATATTTAGATGTACTGAGGCCACATGAGACTATAAACAAGGTAAATTCAATGATTGTTGAGGCAGTTTCTCGACAAATTACAAGATTCTTTTTTCAAGAATCAGGAGTTTATTCCACAACCTACATGAAATAGATGGGTCAAATCTATACTGAAGACAAGGTAAATGGTTTGGTGTTTGGAAGTTATTTTCAATAGATAGGCATGTTCAATTATAAGATGTGCAATTCAGTGGGATATAGATATTCATATATTTGGGTGTGTGTGTGTGGTATATACACTCATCTGCTAAAAGCTTCATGTAATCTTTCAGCAAAACTTCAGAGTGCAAAATATTAGTACATGCTGGTATGTAAAATGTAAACACATACTCATGTATCACACCAAGTGTGCGTTATTATGCTCAAGTAGAGATAAACTGAGCATCTGTTCTGTTATATTTTGTTTTACAGAGCTCATGGGGCTCTGTTAGACAGAATATAATAGATAAGATGCCTGTATTGGATGTTCTGATGCCAAATGTGTCTATAAACAATGAGATTTCAATGAATGTCAAGGCAATTTTCTTGACAAATCACAAGTCTATTTATTCAAGTAAAAGGAGCTAATTCTACATCCTACTTGCAATAGATGGGTCAAGTTTGTACTAAAGATGTGGTAAATGGTTTGGCGTTTGGAAGTTATATTGAATTAACAGTCATGTTCAATTAATCAAGAAATATACAATTATGTGGGATCCACTGTATATATATATGTATATGTATATATATGTGTGTGTGTGTGTGTGTGTGTGTGTGTGTGTGTGTGTGTGTGTGTGTGTGTGTGTGTGTGTGTGTGTGTGTGTGTGTGTGTGTGTGTGTGTGTGTGTGTGTGTGTGTGTGTGTGTGTGTGTGTGTGTGTGTGAGAGTGTGGCATATACACTCATCTTAAATAAGCTTAATTTAATCTTCAGCAAGAACTTCAGAGTGCATAATATCAGTACATACTGGTATGTAAAATGTAAATAAATAGTCATGATATTACACTAAGTATGTGTTATTTGTGCTCAAGGAGAGACAAACTGAGCATCTGCTTTGTTGTATCTTGTTTTGCAGAACCCATGGAGCTCTGTCAGACAGGATATAATAGATTAGATGCCCATACTAGATGTGATGAAACCAAATGGGTCTATAAAGAAGGAAAATTCAATGATTGTTGAGGCAGTTTCTTGACAAATTACAAAATTCTTTATTCAGGTAACATGAGTTTATTTCACAACCTATATGAAATAGATGGGCCAAATTTATATATTTATATATATGTGTGTGTCGGTGTGTCATATACACTTATCTGATATAAGCTTCATGTAATCTTTTAGCAAGACTTTAAGTGTATAACACCAGTGTATGCTGGTATGTAAAATGTAAACACATACTCATGTATCACACTAGGTATGTGTTATTATGCTTAAGTAGAGATAAACTGAGCATCTGTTCTGTTATATCTTGTTCTACAGAGCTTATGGAGCTATGTCAGACCGGATAAAATAGATTGGATGCCTGTATTGGATGTTCTGAGGCCAAACAGGTCTATAAAGAAGGATAATCTAATGATTGTGGAGGCAATTTCTTGACAATTTACAAGTTTCTTTATTCAAGTAACAGGAGTTTTTTTTCCACAATCTACGCAATAGATAGGACAAAGTTAAACTGAAGATATGGTAAATGGTTTGGTGTCCGGAAGTTATATTCAATTGACAGGCATGTTCATTTAAGAGATAAAATTAAGTGGAATCTACTGTATGTATATATCAGTACCTATACCATTCAAGTATGTTTGAAGCATTTGTTCAGTTATATCTTGTTTTCAGAGGTCATGGAGCTCTGTTTGGACAGGAAAAAAATAGACCTGAAGCCTGTATTGTATGTACTGAAGCCAGATGGGTCTTTAAACAAGGAAAACTTAATGATTTGACGAGACAATATATTTTTAGCAAAATCAGCATATTATGTTGGTTAATAATAATAATAATAATTTTATTTAGAATTGTTTCCTTATAGTTTATTGGGGAGTGCTCCTGGGCACTCTCCAGTGAACTGTAGGTGAACAAATACTGAAAGATGTTGCAACCGAGACCATTAAGATTAATGTAATAGAAGTTTCCTCCTATATTTCAGTACCTATACATATTATGGTTTGGTCGATTGAAGGTTCTGTTATGACAGTTTTGTTACAGTTTATTGGGGAGTGTCTCATGGGCACTCTCCAGTAATCTGTGTGGGAACAAATATTCAAGCAGATATTGAAACCACGGCTATTAGTATAAGTACAATGCATGTTGAAGTCTCCCCTAGAACTTCATGAGTTCGTATGCAACTCTTCTATTCTGTCATAAATAAAAGAGTTGGTTGAATGAACATTTGCTGAAATAGAGCTGTTTTCTTAGAGTTTTTTGGAGAGTGTTCATGGGCACTCTGCAGGTACTGTCCCAACAGATATTGCAATCATGATCATTCATATTAGGGCAATAGAAGTTTCCCATAGTATTTCAGTTTTCTATACATATTATGTTGGTTTGAGTGAATTTAAGTGTGAATGAATACATATTCAAACAGATATTGGAACCATGACCTTCAATATAAGTGTAATAAATGCAGAAGCCTCCTCCACTATTTCAGTACCTAGGCACACAATGTGGAGTTGCTTAATGCCCATTATCTGGCCAGTAGTTAGTTAATGATAATATATTTACCTTCTCTGAGAATTTTATGAGGAAGATATTGAACTTTCAATGCCATTATAAACCAATGGCATTTTATGTTGTTTGAGTGACGGTTTTTTGATATAGAACTGTTTCCTTATTGTTCACTGGAGAGTGTTCATGGGCACTCTCTAGCGTACTGTGAATGAACAGATTTTCAGCAGTAGTTACATGTTACGATAATTTACTTATCTCGTCCAAACATTTTATGAGATAAATCTTCTGCGCTATCAAAATGCAATTAGAAAATTTTATTGGCAGGATGATACATGTTTAGTGGTTTCTGATGTTCAAGATTGGTGGTCTAATTTAGTTATCCCAAATAGGATTGGTTGCGAATTGTTGGAGGGTGCCCACAATCACTCTCCAATGGTTTATAGTAGAACATATTTATATAAACAAAATTGTATTTTGTGTTCAACTGAAAATGAAATACGGACAAGGAGGTTATTGGCTTTTGCTTTGGTGCCCACATTTTCCTTCTTTTGTTTTCTCCATTTTTTTTTTTCAATGGCCACCAAAACCCATCGTTATGTGAATGTATGAATGTTTTGTAAGAAACATTAACATCATTAATTTTCTATCTGATACTGCATCACCTAAATACCATTTTTCGTTTCAATGAAACGACATCCATCAATTATTTTAAATTTCATTTTGTTTTTCTGTTTAAAATGTTTTTGCACGAAAACTGATCTGAGAAATGTACCACTTTCGTCTCACATTAGAATTCAAATCTTGAAAGACCAATTCTCGCAAACTCGTATTACATGTGTACCGATGGTACAAAATGGATGACGATATATCGACTTATCGCGCGAGAATTGGGCTTTTCAGGGGTGGAGGCCGACAAAAATCCACTTTGAATCGCGATGACTTTCTTCTTGTGATGCTTCTATGCACGGTTGGAGTTCGAGGTTTAAGCATAATGATTTTTATGCATTTGTTTACAAGTGGAGATATCGAAGTTAATCCTGGAGAAATAAAGATTGTGCACATCAATGTTAGAGGTCTCCGCAACAAAACTGATATGATAAGCGCTGAATTAGGAAATTATGATATCATTTCTGTTTCGGAAACTTTGTTGACAAATACCGTTCAAAATAATGATATTCAAATACAAGGCTACCATTACCCACCTATTCGTATGGACAGAGGGGAGGGACTAGGGGGAGGAGTAGCAGTCTATATTAAGTCTGACATAGTTTGGAAACGTCGGCGTGATCTTGAAATCCCAGGCTTAGAATTAATCTGGACAGAAATTCGAAGTCAAAACCAGAAATTTATACTCGGAGTTGTATACAGGCCCCCAACTGGCAATAATTATTATTGGAGTCTTATTGATGAATCTATCCAAAGAGCAAGAAATGACATGTCGCAGAAATGTGTGATAGTCGGAGATTTCAACCTTGACTGTCTCAAGAATACTCACCCAAGGATCAGGCAGCTGGAAAACGACTACAGTCTATCTCAAATTGTCAAAGACCCCACGCGAGTAACTGAACGCTCCTGCAGTCTGCTTGATCTAATTTTAGTATCGTGCCCAACTCTAGTTGGAAATTGTTCTGTTATTCCTCCCTTTTGTAGTGACCACCATGCTACTGCTGTTACGTTAAAATTCACAAAGAGTAAAATTGCCTGTTTTAAAATACAAATTTGGGATTATAGTAATATGGATATAGACGGATTACAGGCACATTTTGCACAAACTATGTGGGAAGACTTGTTCACGGAAAATTTAAATGAAACCACAGAGAGCCTTACATCATATATCACTGAATCAGCTAAAAACTACATACCAAATAAAACCATTGAAGTACGACCGAAAGATAAAGCTTGGATGAATTCAACGATCCGTAAAATGATGAGAGTGCGTGATCGATCACACAGAATAGCTAAGCAGACAAATAGGGCCGAAGACTGGGCTAGATTTAGGCATGATAGAAATGAAACTATATCACTCATACGGGCAGCCAAAGCAGAATACGATCTTAAAACTGAAACCCATGTATCAACTCGAAACGTTGGCAGTAAACACTGGTGGAGGACACTGAAATCATTCTCTAAAGAGCACAATGTTTCGCATGAATTTTTCCCGCCACTCGAAGAAGATGGGGAAATAATTAGCGATGCAACCTCGATTGCAGACTTACTAAATACGTATTTTGTTGATCAAGCTAACTCTGTCGATGACAAGGAACTACCACCCATCCCACGTTGTGAAATGAGCCTGGAATCCATAGTAATCTCTGAAGAAGAAGTAATGTCAGTTATTAGTAAGTTAGATCCCCAGAAAGCTAGCGGACCAGATTTAATTAATAACAGAATCATTAAGGCATGTGCTCAACAGTTGGCTTTCCCTCTGACATATCTTTTTAATCTGTCTCTATCACGTAATGAGTTCCCAAGTTTATGGAAGAAAGCCAGTGTTGTGCCTATCCATAAGAAATCATCAGTTAATGACAAGGTAAACTATCGGCCAGTCTCTTTGACAAGTTCTGTCAGTAAAATTCTGGAAAAAGTAATTTTTAGACACATTTTTTCTTTCTTGGTGGAAAACGAATTGTTAACACCCCTACAGTCAGGCTTCATTCCGGGTGACAGTACAATTTACCAATTAATAGATATTGAAAACTACATTGCTAGTAATATGGACAACAATAAAGAAGTCAGATTAGTATTCTGTGATATAAGTAAAGCATTCGATAGAGTATGGCATGACGGATTAATTCATAAATTAGACTCAATTGGAATAAGAGGTAACCTACTAGCATGGTTTAAAAGCTACCTAACAAACCGCTCACAGTATGTAGTTGTAAATGGGGAGAAATCCAAAAATCAAACCATTAAAGCTGGCGTGCCACAGGGATCCGTTTTAGGGCCCCTCCTGTTCAATATATACATAAATGATATTGTTAAAGATATTACTTCCAATATTAGACTTTATGCCGATGATACAACACTTTATCTGGTAATCGAAGATGCAAAATTAGCAGCAGAAGTTTTGAATAATGACCTGAGAAAAATTGCCCAGTGGTCTAAAACATGGCAGGTTATATTTAATCCATTAAAGACCGAATCGCTGTATATTTCAAATAGAGTAAATCCCACGCTTCGCCCCCATCTTTACCTCCTAGGTCAGCAAATAGAAGAGACGGACACTCATAAACATCTTGGGTTGATCTTTTCAAAAACAGGACAATGGGATTCACACATAGAGAGTCTTATAAGTAAAGTCAGCCCTATGATAAACTGTCTTAGAAGCCTAAAATACAGATTGTCCAGACAAGCATTGGAAACTCTATATCAATACTTCATTCTCCCGCTGTTTGATTATGCCGATGTTATATGGGATGGTTGCACGGAGACTAAATCAACACTCCTAGAAAATTTACACTTGGATGCTCTACGAACCATAATAGGGGTCACTAGGGGGACAAGTCATCAACTTATCTATAGAGAATCTGGTTTCATACCACTGAAAGAGCGTAGACGACGCCACAAATTAGTAGCGTTGTATAAGATTATGTTCACAAGCGTCCCAAACTACATTAGGCTGCTCATTCCGCAACCTGTATCAGAATTGACTTATTACTCGCTGAGATCTTCGAGCTTGTTAAGGGAAATTAAATGTAACACGAACAGGTTTTCTAACTCGTTTCTGCCATCAGTGGTAAAACTTTGGAACGGCTTAAGCGCAGATCTGCAGAACTGTACTTCCGTAGATCATTTTAAGAAGAAACTTGCAATTAACGACAATGTCGTACCTGGGTTTTATTATGTGGGTGGCAGAAAGGAACAAATTGTTCACAGGAAGCTGCGGTTAAATTGTAGTGATTTAAACGGACATAAATTTGATAGGTTTATAAGTGATAATGCATCTTGTGGCTGCGGTCATGTATATGAAGACACTGAACACTATTTATTAATGTGTCCTCTATATGCAGAACAAAGAAATTCGCTTCTAATAAAATTGGGCCACGCCACTAATATCACTCTTATGCTATATGTGGATACGGAGAAAACTGCCTTGGAAAACGCCAGTATATTTAGTGCGGTTCAAGAATATATTAGGGAAACGATGATATTCCAGTGACTGGTTTATTTCCAGTGGAAAAGAACCCTGACAATGACCTTTGCTGTATTGGGTGAGAGAGATTTTAGTGGGCCTATCATATAAATGAAAGTAGATTGCCTCCACACCCAATAGATAGGTAAATTATTTAAAGTAAATGGTGGGATATAGTATGGTACTTTCTCTTTCTTTCCACTTCATTGGATCAGTTTCTGTTTTATGTACAGTTGCACCTGCACCATTGTATTGTATTGTATTGTATTTCTCTGTAGGGTACGGCGTTAATATAGGCATTGCCTGTTCGCCAAACCCCATTTCATTGAGGAAATAAAAATATTGTTTAAAAAAAAAAAAATTTATCCAGATCATCCAGTTCACTTTTCTGCAACTAACTAAACAATCAAATATGTGACCTTAAACATCAATAAATAAATAAATATAACTAAACAATCAGATCACTACATTCATCTAAACCCCACCCATCTAATACACGGGTTCCTAGAAATAAATCGACGAGTCAATCGAGCAATAACTGGATCAGGCAACGCTCGAATGGCTCGAATGTCATCGAGCAAATGAGCTATCGAGCAATTGCTCGACCGAGCGACATCACATACGTATCTGCGGACACCTATGGCATAGTGATTTACTAATTGAGGATACCTTTGGAGTATATCCACCTGGATAGTTATGGCTCCTTTTCCTATTTAGCTCCAAAATTGTAGGCCATCCATCACCTTGCCACCTCCAAGGCCAGTACTGCTAATATCCCCATAGTCACTATCGTCTCCTGTGATCAGCTTCCATTGTATTCAATCAACACTATAGTCTTCTACCACCCTTGCAGTGTTCAACCATGACTGTCTTGTACCATTACTATTGACTACCACTGTTCTGTTCTGTGCTAAAATGGCTAAACATTACCAACTTGTGGCACTGCTACGGCTCTTAATACACTACTGCCGCTAAGTTCATATCACTATCAAAGTTGTCTTCTATAACTTGAAGCAGTGGAATACTTATTAATGTGTTCGGGAACCTGACACAAAATTGCGAAAAACTATTTATTCCCACCCCCAATCGCATCGACAGAAGTGTCAGATTTCTTAAGTGTTGTTTGATCACCACATGTTTCCTGCTTTGTTGTATATTTTTGCCAAATGACCCCCCACCCCCACCCCACCCCACCCCTACAGTCTTCATGTCAGTCAAACAGGGAAAGAAATATTTTTCTAAAAGCCTCCCCTGCCTTATAACTGCTATGGTGAAGTGCCAGACTATACTCATTAGAATTAACACCCAACATACCATTTAACAATGCCTTTGTTGTTCAAAGGAGCGTATTTGTATTGAATTCGTATTTTCATGCAGGACATTTGAAAACGGTGGTCGCGAGAGCCGTGTTGGAATATCTAAAATGAGAACTCGAATAAAAAGTCGTTCGGTTAATTTGTGCAATGAAACTTCTTCAACCGTTCATTAATTTATTGTAAATTAAAGGTATGAGTTCATCAGAGAATATCAGTAGCCAAACCCGGCACCGCGAACCAAAATTCTCTTATTCATCCATTCAACCGCTACTTATCCACTTACACATTCACTCATTCTCATGTTCAGTCACTAGAAGGAGTGAATTGGGAAGTTGATTCTTAAATTCACCTTACCAAATTTCATTAATTTATTGTTGCACCGCGAACCAAAATTCTCTTATTCATCCATTCAACCGCTACTTATCCACTCACATATTCACTCATTCTCATGTTCAGTTACTAGAAGGAGTGAATTGGGAAGTTGATTCTTAAATTCACCTTATCAAATTCCCAAAATCTTCCACAGTCCTCATAGGACTATTCTACATGTGAAATAGAACTAGAATAACAGATACAGTTTTTCCCATTTAGGATTTATTCTTTCATTCACTCACAGACTTTCCTCACAGGACATTTCTCATCCATCCATCCATCCATCTGTAGTGTGCCATTCTATGATATTGCGTTAACCCCCTTAAGATATCTAGTTCACTGTAATCATCACGTGTGTTCTGTATGTTTTGTTCATCGGAAATAAATTAATAATAATCAGAAATAAATACAAACATTATCGTTCATCCAGATATTACACCCTCCATCCATCCATCCATCCATCCATCCATCCATCCATCCCATCCATCCATCCATCCATCCATCCATCCATCCATCCATCCATCCATCCATCCATCCATCCATCCATCCATCCACGAGTGGGTGGGTGGGTGGTTGGTTGGTTGGTTGGTTGGGTGGGTGGGTGGGTGGGTGGGTGGGTTTTTTCTGTGGGTGGGTGGGTGTTTGGGTTGGCGGGTGGGTGGGTGGGTGGGTGCATGAATGCATGCATATCTGTCTTCTCGTTAGGACTTATTCTTTCATTCACTCACATACATGTACTTTCCTCACAGCACATTTCTCATAGGTATAATCCATCCATCCATCCATCCACGAGTGGGTGGGTGGATGTATGAATGTATGCATATTTGTCTTCTCGTTCACTTAGTCTTATTTGCATACTCGTTCATTCAATCTGCTATTTCGTTACACCTGGTGCTTAAACGGAATTTACAACCAGAAAGACATGTTCTACCTGGTCACAGTTTCTACACACTCACGAAGTCCCTCCATAGTGTGATAAATTCACCAATAACAATCACTAGTTATGAACATTTCTATTAACCGGACTAAGCAAATGTATACCACTCTCAGTCAACCCCCCCCCCCCCCCCACAGTCTTCATGTAAGTCAAACAGGGAAAGAAATATTTTTTCTAAAAGCCCCACCCCGCTGCCTTATAACTGCTATGGTGATTTGCCAGGCAATTCTCATTGTCAAAATTCATCAGTCAAATTACGATAAGTTGTTTATCAATGTGTTCGGGAAACTGACACAAATTACAAAAAGCTGTTTATTTACATCCTCAATCACAGGGACAGAAGGGTCAGTTAAACAAAAAAAGAAATATTACTCTCAAAATATATAAGGAACAGAGATAGCTGTCAAGTTTCAGCCACTGTTTTACCGAAACATCGGTTTTCTTTCGTGGTTTCGTGATGGATTTTCGAATATAGTACTCAAAATAATTGAGTTCTGTGTTCGGGAATCCGGCACGAAACTACGAAGGGTAGTTTATTAATGTGTTCGGACACAAAATTACAACAAAACTATTTATTCCCACCCCCAATCGCTTTGACAGAAGTGTTAGATTTCTTAAGTGTTGTTTGATCACCACATGTTTCCTGCTTTGTTTTATATTTTTGCCAAATGCCCTCCCCCCATCCCCCCATACAGACTTCATGTCAGTCAAAAAGGGAAAGAAATATTTTTCTAAAAGCCTCCCCCTGCCTTATAACTGCTATGGTGAAGTGCCAGACTATACTCATTGGAATTAACACCCAACATACCATTTAACAATGCCTTTGTAGGTCAAAGGAGCGTATTTGTATTGAATTCGTATTTTCATGCAGGACATTTGAAAACGGTGGTCGCGAGAGCCGTGTTGGAATGTCCAAAATGAGAACTCGAATAAAAAGTCGTTCGGTTAATTTGTGCAATGAGACTTCTTCAACCGTTCATTAATTTATTATAAATTAAAGGTATGAGTTCATCAGAGAATATTAGTAGCCAAACCTGGGGGTACCCTGGGAAGTGAGGCAGTCCTCGCCTATTGTAGTAAAAAGGTTTCGTTTTACCGGTAAAACAGGACCCAATCACTAATACATAAGGTCCAAGCCCTCTAACTAGAGACTGAGTATAAGCGATTGTACGAATTTTACTCTTATTTTCATGTTGTAGCCACGATCAGCTACTGTGCAAAAGTATGTGATCTTAAGCACTAATACACAATCAGAAGTCACGTGTACTGATAATTTCGTTCAGACCTTGGCTGCGACTGAAAAGTGTCAAGTTAATTCCAAAACAGGATGACTCCCCGTTGTCCACTCCGTCCACATTTAGAACCACTATCATCAACTCCTTGAACTACATAGGTATTGTCGTTTGAATTTCGTTCATTTTTACCACTATTGTCATATTGTTAGTTACCTTAGTGTAAATCGGATCCCAGCCATCAACAATTTATTGTTGCACCGCGGACCAAAATTCTCCTACTAATGTATCCACCCGCTACTTATCAACTTGCACATTCACTCATTCCGTATTTCAGTCACTAGAAGGAGTGAATTGAGAAGTTGATTCTTAAATTCACCTTTTCAATAATTTATCGTTGCACCGCGAACCAAAATTCTCTTATTCATCCATCCAACCGCTACTTATCCATTCACACATTCACTCATTCTCATGTTCAGTCACTAGAAGGAGTGAATTGGGAAGTTGATTCTTAAATTCACCTTATCAAATTTCATTAATTTATTGTTGCACCGCGAACCAAAATTCTCTTATTCATCCATTCAACCGCTACTTATCCACTCACATATTCACTCATTCTCATGGTCAGTTACTAGAAGGAGTGAACTGGGAAGTTGATTCTTAAATTCACCTTATCAAATTCCCAAAATCTTCCACAGTCCTCTGAGGACTGTTCTACATGTGGAATAGCACTAGAATAACTGATACAGTTTTTCCATTTAGGATTTATTTTTTCATTCACTCACAGACTTTCCTCACAGGACATTTCTCATAGGTATAATCCATCCATCCATCCATCCATCCATCCATCCACCCATCCATCCATCCATCCATCCATCCATCCATCCATCCATCCATCCATCCATCCATCCATCCACGAGTGGGTGGGTGGGTGGGTGGGTGGGTGGGTGGGTGGGTGGATGGGTGGTTGCCTGGGTGAAATACATGTGGTAATCAGAGACTCTCATTAGTCACGGTTTCTGGTAATTCCGTTTAAATTCTAAACTCGTCTGCTGAAGTGCCATTCAGTTACGGAACTGAATGATTTGTCGTAGTCCAGACTCCACTAAGTTCATAACTATTGTTATGAGTTGTTGTGTATCACACATTATTACTATTGATATAACACAATTATGTTTGACCAGAAGTATACCTGATGTTTACCAACCAATCATTCTATGACCCATTTTTGGATAACTTCAAGTTTCTATTCACCAATCCACTAATCGCATTTTTCACTGGCGTAATAATCCATTGATCTACTCCACCCCCCCCCCCCCCCGCCCCCATCGTCAGTACTGCATCACTGTAGTCCAAACTTACAACTATTGCTGTGGTGTGAATTGCTGTCAATCAATCATTAGTGCTTCCAATGTCTAGTTTTTTCCTCCTATCCTCACATTATCCGCTAAGTTCTCCATATAAGCTTCATACCCATCCAAGATACCAAATGACGTGATGCTGAACTCAGCAAATTTATGTACATATTTTAGTGTTTTTACCATATTTGTACAGAATTATTGTGTTCCCAATCTGACACCAAATCATATGCTAAAACTGCAACAGACTGTGACTACAAAAATAAACACATTTTCGTCTTCCAATTCAACCCTCATTAAACACCGCCACAGTGTCCGGATCTTGAACTCCTACTATATTCACCTTGGATTAATTCTTGAATTAAAACACCCAAAGACAATACGGTATTCTTATCCAGCGGGAAGGTACGGTGACATGTCGACACATAATGGCGGGTAACATTGCGCTCGACGAGGTGCAGATGGAAGCGGAGTACGACTTTATCCGACTTCACAATGAAAAAGTATGTTCCCTACCAGAAAATGACGAATCCCCATTCAAACAACACATAAACGATTGTAAATACTTTTCGCCTAGTGACTTTCGGTCTAAGACTAGTAATTTAGACGCCGGATTCTCACTATTTCACATCAACTGCCAAAGTCTGAAAGCTCACTGGGATTCCTTCCAACACTTGTTATGCAATTTACAAACAGAAAAAAATTCTTTCGACATAATAGGACTTACCGAAATATTCCGTATTCTCCAGACACTTCGTTTAAACTTGATGGTTATACCCCTATTGTAAAATGTATGAGACCCGATGATGATGATGGTCGGGGAGGAGTTGGGCTATACATTAAAGAACAGATAACATATAAAGTCAGAAGAGACATCTCAGTCTTCATTCCTCATCTCTTCGAATCCCTATTTATAGAAATAAAAGATAAACATAACTCCAAAATTATTGGCATCATATATCGACCCAACACCCCACCTAAAGCCGACATCAACCTCTTCTTATCAAAATTAACTGAAATAACGGATGTTTTGAATTCCGAAAATAAAAAAGTTTATATTATGGGAGACCTGAACCTCGACCTTTTAAAGGCATCCACACACCCCAAGACAGAAGAATTTATTGATCTCATGTTTAGCCAGGGATTTTTACCTTATATTACTAAGCCGACGAGAGTTTCTAGACATTCTGCTAGTTTGATTTTGATAGACCATATCTTTACAAACAATACTTCACAAACAGCACTACCGGGAATAATTTTATCGGATGTATCAGACCATTTTGGGGTTTTTTACGTCGAAGTTACACCCAACAAATGTAATGCGCTACTGTTTACTCTGAAACAAATTATAAACGCAGAAAGAATCGCCGAATTCAAAACACTTCTCTCAGAGAGTGATTTTAACCCAGTAATGGAGTCGAATTGTCCCAACGAGTCATACGAAACTTTTCTTAGCATCTATATGAAAGCCTACGATAAAGCTTTTCCGCCTTGGATGACAAGGGGGCTTATCATATCCTCTATCAATAAAGAAAAATTCTACAACAAAAAACTTGAGGCTCCCAACGAACAGAACGTATTAAATTACAAAAACTATTGTAGAATCTTCAACAAGGTAAAAAAGCAGTGCAAAACCATTTATTATAGAGACATCTTAAACGAAAATAGAAACAATATGCGAAGAACATGGCAAATCTTAAATGAAGCTATAAATAAGGGAATACGCGAAAGGGGGTTGCCATCGTTTTTTATACAGGATGATATAGAAATAAAAGAAGCAAATAGCATAGCAAACGAATTCAACAATTTTTTTATCAGCATTGGAAAGGCTGTTACCGACCAGATTCAGAAAACAAACACTAATATCTCCAACAACTTTTATCTGTTACCCACAGATCCCACAGAAGTCAGCCGAATAGTAAATAAAATGAAGCCCAAATTATCAAAAGACTGCGATGGTATAACTAGTAGTCTTCTTAAACAAACAATAAACGAAGTATTGGATCCCCTCACACATGTTATTAATAATTCTTTTATTAATGGCAAAGTACCTGATAGGATGAAGATTGCAAAAGTGATACCTATATTCAAAACAGGCGACGAGCATAGATTTACCAATTACAGACCTGTTAGTATACTTCCCGCGTTTTCAAAAGTACTGGAAAAGCTAATGGAAACGAGACTTACAAATTTTCTAAATAGATTCAATATTTTATACCCCCACCAGTACGGATTTAGAAAACGCCATAGCACAATTCACCCAATGCTCCAACTTCTGAAAAGCACCGCAACAGAAAACAATAAACAGGATAAAAACAGCACTTTAGCACTGTTCTTGGATTTCTCAAAGGCCTTCGACACGATAAATCACGAAATTCTATTATGTAAACTCGAAAAGTATGGTATCCGAGGCCTCGACAATAATTGGTTCAGAAGTTACCTGTCTGACAGGCTTCAGTATGTTATGTACGAAGAACACAAATCAGATTCAGCGAAACAAAGCTGTGGAGTCCCGCAGGGCTCAATTCTGGGCCCTGTACTCTTCCTTTTATACATCAACGATATTAGTAAATCAACATCACTCGATCTATTGTCGTTTGCTGATGATACCACGGTACACTGCTCCGGTTCAGACGGGAATGCCATAACTCACTATTTCAACAACGAAGTTCAAAAAATATTTGAATGGTGCTCGGCGAACCAACTGCTGTTGAATGCTAAAAAAAACACTTATATTATACTTAACCCAAATAAAGGTAAGAATAATAATTTCTGTCACGAGATAAAAATAAATAATCAAAAGATAAGGAAAGTCGGGGGAAGTGAGACAGAAAAATTTCTAAAAATTTCTTGGAATAAGCATTGATGAACACTTTACCTACAAAGCTCATATATCTAGGCTATGCTCGAAAATAGCTCACGCAAATTATAACCTCAACAAAGTGAAACATATTCTCCCACGCAAAGTCCTGAAAACATTGTACTACGCCCTGGTTCATAGTCATCTGGTGTACGGGATTTTAGCATGGGGCAATTCAAGAGCTGTTAATAAACTAGTTATCATACAAAAGCGCTCATTAAGAATAATAAATAACAAAAAAGTACAATTCCCATACAGACTCCTTATTTAAGGAAAATAAAATACTCAAAGTAGATGACTTGTTCAAATTGCATGCATTACTGTTCGCACATGACTGGCAAAATGGCAGATTACCGGCTTCTTTTAACGATACATTCAAGGTTACTGACAATCCACCAGTCGGGACATTTATACATAGAAAAAACACGTACACGAACCCTAGATAAACTTCATCTATACGCCATCCCGAAACTATGGAACGCTTTAGACGACACAGTTCGAAATATCAGTAACAGAGCTACATTTAAGAAAACATTGATCTCAACATTCCTTTCGTCATATTCGACGTATGTCCGTTGCGATAATCCCTACTGCCCAGACTGTACTTAGTAAATATTGATCATAGTGACACATTAGCAAATTAAACAAATCCGCAATAGAAACATATTAGTCGTGCGATATGTCTTAATCTTGCACCCTCGTCCAATGCAACCTGCAGAGTTTTTCCCTCTAGTTGCCCCACTAACCTCGCGTAGAGACATACACGGGAACACGTATTTAAGCAAGTGCTTGGTCAAGTCGGTCGGCTACTCATGGGAAGTCGCGAGCGGTGAACTGACCGACACCTAAATGCTGTCAGCTAGTTTACGGCATTCGCCTCCCATGGCGCGCCCACCGATATTGACCCCTCGTCCAATTATAAAGATCATGATCTTTCTAGTTGGAACGATATTATCCATTCGATTTGACTGATTGTGTCTCTTGAACTTTATGCGGAGCAATGATGGTAATTTAGCAAGCAGGTTGCTCTCTGCGGACTCTGCCTAAACAGAAACACCACCCTCCCCATGGCTTTTTATCCTAGCTTCTCACACTTGAACGTAATTTCGACCCAAGGAACGGAAAACCCAGCATCCTTATCATAGACCGGATAAATCGCCCCATGTTTACTCATCTAGTCACAGTCTGTTCGCGAGTTCTGTTTCCTTTAGGGGGTGGCAGGTAGACAGCCAATCTGGCTATGCCACTTCCCACGGTATGCTATTTGTTACTCATGTATAATCTTTATTTTTGTTTACATCATACATATATGTATATCGTGAATAATGAATTTGAATCTGAATCTGATACAGTTTGCTTGCTCGAATAACTTTTTCATAGCTACTCCAAGTTCCCCCAATATGCTATCGTGCAGTTAACGAAAAGTCATTGCTCTAACGATTTGAATCCCACAGAGCAAGTAGTCCAGTTATGACACCCTGCCTTCAGATATCTATCTTATGATCAGCCCCTATTGGATTCACCATTACTACAGTGTTCTACTATCCTGATCTGCGCTAGCGTGTCTCAACTATTACGAACTTGTGGCACTACTACGGTCCTTTGTACACTACTGACATTACGAAATGTTGAAAAGTCATCGAGCGAGGGTTCAGATTTGCTGTGCCAGCTTCGCTTCTTGGAAAGTGTACATTAAAATCTCCCATTATTATCACAGGGCCTTTTTGGGAGTATAATGTATTTAGGTTCTCTAATATTTCTAAACATTCGAGAAAGTCTTCGATGCCATGGTTCACGTTGGGTAAGTATACTTGAAAAATGTACACAAAATATTTGTAGCCTATGCGCCATTCGATTCCAATAATTCTATCATTGTCTACTTGTAGTGGGCTATAGTTGTCGGTTTTTAATATTTATCAAAAACCCAACACAGTCTCTCGTAAACCGTCCACCGGATCGAGTGAGAACAATTTTGATTGTTTTGGCACATGAAGAATAACGGCACTCAATTGTATTAAAAAAGGTTAGGTTGTTCTCACTGAGCCAATTTTCTGATAAACCAATTGCATCATCTTGTTGTTTTTAACAAGGGAGTTAATATAGACACAGCTTGACATAATGCCTGTACAGTTCCAGGTAACTATATTTAGGATACTAGATTTTTGATTATCACCCATTATTTTCTGATGCGATAATCCGCCATGATCTCCTGTAGACGCCTTCGGACCACAAACATTTGCCACGTAACAAATGGTAAAGGTCAGAGGGAACGCTGATGCTAGCAGCGAGAGTATTTTTGCACTTGCTAGTCATAATAGCTAAAATGTTAGAGTTATAACCTTCTGGGTCAGATAAATTAGTATGCTTTCTCTGGAAGTGGGCGTGGCAATTCCTCCTCCATACAGACTATGTTTGCGTCGAGCAATGCCAGTGATGTGAACTCAAAGGGGGTGGGGTGGGTGGGTGCGGGAGGGGTCCGCACTGGTCCGCAAAAGCCACAGTTTGAATGGATCGAAAACTTGTGACATCACTCGGCTGAATATTTTCCAGTAAAGAGTCGATTGGTGAGCTTGATTTTTCAGGATTGTCTTTAATTTCACAAATAATAGTCCTTTCTGGAGAACATTGCAGTGGAGCCAAGATATCTTGTGGTTCGCTACCACGACCTGTGTTTTTGAGAGAGTTTGCATGCCCTATATTAATAAGTGGTGGCGGCGAATTCGGATATTTACTGCACACTGGATTCAGCAGTGAATTGCCTTCTATATTCTGCTCAGATGAAGTATCAGTCTCGGTCGCGTGTGAATGGGATATTGAGATAGCCGTTTTAGCCGTTTAGGCGACGCATTGCTGGGTACATTTGATAGTCTTATATTTGCACCTGATGTTTCCAGTGCAACTGAAGCGTTCTTGGAAACACGGCCAGGGTTGACTTGAGGCGACAAAAGTTCATTACCATGAAGCCATCTGCACATGTTGTTGAACTTTGAAATCAAATGCTGCCCAAACTGCTCAAACGTTTCCGTGAAAAAGGTCTTGAGATCATCGATCTGTGCATCTGTTGTTTTAATGACTGCTCCGCATTTTAGGCCCACGTGATTTATTCTTTCCTCCACAGTAACCACTTTTGCCATATATTTTGAAGCATAATTAAACTTGGATTGCAAGTTTTTACTAAGGTTTGACGCATTTTCAGTAATTTCACTAATATTGGCTTGCATTTGTTTAACTTGTGATTTCAGGTTGTCAATACCAAGCGATTTGTCACACTGAAGTCTCCCTACTCGAAGGTCCATTTCCGTAATTTTATTTGCCGTGGTCCCAGTTCATATAATTATCATTCTTGTTTTTTTTCACCACTGCTTTGTCGAACAACTTGTAGAGCAAATGAGCTATTGAGTACTAGTTATTTGCTCGAGCGAGTTACTCCACACACGACCCAGTACGGTAAAAAGGTATTCACGGAGAAGGCATTGCTCTTGAGCAATTGCTGGAACGAGTGACTCTTTTGCTCGCATTCTTAAAATGGGGTGTCGAAGGTAGGGCTGTGCCACAAATGGGATTCGATCATACCTATGCTTCCCCATTAGAAGACTTCCACCACAGGCATAGGTGACGGGGTCCTATTTTACCTGCACAGGTAAAGCTCTAAAATGTGGTACTCTGCAATTCAAAAAATACCCGGTCCCTTCTAGTTTTCTTTGTTTATTTTCATTCAATATCACGTTATCAACAAAGAATAGGTGTTGAAGGTCCAATAATATCATATTTATTAGTTATTTTAACCCTCTTCGTGCTATAAATTGAACATACAGAGAAAAAAATCTCATTATTATGTGGCCTAAAATGGGAGACATCAGTAATGGTTTAGGATCAGTATTGTAAAAGTAGGGGTTAGCATTGGCCTGCTAACCCTTACCGTTACTATACTGACCTTAATGAACTCTCCCGAGTTTTAAATTTTCTCTTCAAGGAGCAGATGGCCTTTGTATTATCAGTAGAACGCAGACAGGATGAAAGTGTGTACCATTGTCCTACAGCCCAAAACATGGGCTTATAAAAATGACATAAGAATATAAGTTACAGGACGTTTACTTGCCAGGAGGGGCATCATGTGAGGCGAAGTGAGATTAATATTAGGCGTCCAGTAACGTAGATAACGGTCTTTTATTTGCACGAAAGTAGGTATAAACTTGAGGTGGAAAAATTAATTCGGAAACAAAATGGCTCCTAGCAGAGGGGTGTATGGACTCCATCCGTCAGTCGGTTCTCTATTGAATAACCTAAAGTCCACCCATGCTATCAGAGCACGCTGATTGGGCAAATTTAACAGGTGGCCTGATAAAATTAAACACAATTTTACACTGAATTTATTGAAACTATTGTAAAGAGTATTGAAAAATGAAAAAAACTTTAAGGACAACACTTATTTTTAAAATACACTGCAGAGCCACAGCAGCTTTGCCCCTGTAAGGTTTAACGTATTTTCCACCATAAACAAACAATGTTCCACCACCGGGGTGATTCCCGTGGGGAACGACAATAACCATTGAGAACAGGGTGATCGTGAGAAGAATAAGTTGGGGTTTTAACTTCTACTTTCGGGGGCGCGGTTCTCGTCAGATCACCGAAGTTAAGCAACGTCGAGCCCGGTTAATCCTCGGATCGGTGACCGTCTGAGCGATCGATTCGGACTCCCGCGTTGTGTCCTTGGGCAAGGCACTTAACCCCGATTGTCCACATGGGGGCACGATGACGCCGTGTACTAAAGCGTACTGCACGTCGATGGTGCGCATGTCTTCAACCAATCTAACCCTGCCTATGTTGCAGTGCGGAGTTACGATGTTGGGGAGCTGACAACTGCTCGTTGTTTCTCTCCGGGTACTCCGGCTTCCTCCACCCGTAAAACTGTCACGGTCATGATTAGTCATTGTGCATAAGTATGTGACCTTAACCACCAATAAATAAATAAATAAATAAATAAATAAATAAATAAATAAATAAATAAATAAATAAATAACTTCTACTTACCAAGGCCGATATATGTAGTCACAATAAGACTGAATGTGTAACGTTTGCCAACCATTTTGTGTTTACAAATACACTGTCAAAAGAAATGTGACGACACCTTTACTACTTCCTTGTTCAGCTGAACAGTATATTAAACTCATAATCGTTATTAACAGTGCGTTTAGGAAATCGTTCGTGCATAAGGCAGATAAGAAAACAAACAGTGATCGGGGTGTGTCTTGTACTCTGCACTCTTCAAACAATTGTGCACGAATGTTCGCGATGCAAAACATATCTTTCAGTCACCGCTCAGAGAAAACAAGACGTCTTAATCGCCCCCTGTGCACGGTTCGGCAACCACAAGGGTGTACTACATTTTGTCGTTTGGCAAGGCATTTAATTCAGATTGCCCGCGTAGAGGCACTATATACGGAGTTGCACTGTCCGTCGTTGGCGCACTTGCCTTCGACCACCGCTTGTCCGGAGTTAGTACGTTGGGGAATCTTGACAGTTGCTTGCGCTGTTCGGTGGTTCTCTCTGGGTACTCCGGCTTCCTCTACCCGTAAAACAGTCTTACCCGAAATGTCTCTGGCTGTCGAAAATTACACCTAAATGAAGCAAGGGGCCTTAATCGCTCACCTGCCCAAGTGGTTAAAAGAACTATTTGGGGTCAAATTCAGTTAGACATTGTTCATCAACACTACAAAGGGATGAAGTCATGAAAGGCAAATTTTATGTCTAAACACTAAGGAATGGATTTGAACGAACCTGAACCACCTAACATGCCCCAACAACCCCCGCCATACCCACACAGAGCCCAAATATTAGGCCAGGAACTCAAATTGAAAAAAACTTGAATCTGATCCACTTTGAGATGTTGTATACCAAATATGAAAGAATTCTGACTGGTGGATCTCAAGAAGAAGGTTTTTAAAGAAGTGGCCCCACATTGCACTAAGCTAAACTTTGGGCTCAAATGGGGAATTAAAATATTAACCCAGGGACCTTATTTGAACAAACTTGAATTTGGCCCACCTAGAGATGTTATATGCCAAATATGAAAGGATTCTGATTGTTGGATCCCAAGAAAAAGATTTTAAAAGAAATTCCCTCATATTGCACTAAGTTAAAATTCAGTTGGGCTGGGCGGTTTATCACTCTAAATCTTTCGAAATATTTTTTGCAGCCAAACAAGGAAGGGAGGGGGGACATTTACACATAAACAACTCTATTCATCTTGGAACTCGATTTTGAAAAGAATCGAAAAATAAATTTTCCTTAACTGGACCCAAAATTTTCGTCTCAAAATTCAACAAAACGCATAAAAAATTTAAACAAATTAATTTTTGAATTTTGGTTCAAAACTTTTTTTTCGTCTCAAAATTGATCAAAACGCAATTTTTTCAAATTTTCATCCAAAATTTCCAAGTCGGAACCGGACCCCAAATTTTCAGGCTAAAATATTTTTTTTTCGTCTCAAAATTGAACAAAACGCATAAAAAATTTATTTTTTAAATTTTGGTTCAAAATTTCCAAGTCCGAACCAGACCCAAAATTTTCAACCCAGGGACCCGATTGGAACAAACTTTAATCTGACCCGCCTTTTCAGGGTAAATTTTTTTTTTCGTCTCAAAATTGAACAAAACGCATACAAAAAGAGAAAAATTTTTTCCAAATTTTAGACCAAAATTTCCATCGGAACCGGACCCCAAATTTTCAGGCTAAATTTTTTTTTTTCGTCTCAAAATTCAACAAAACACATAAAAAATTTGAAAACTTTTTTGAATTTTGGTTCAAAATTTCGAAGTTCGAACCAGACACAACATTTTCAACCCAGGGACCCGATTTGAACAAACTTTAATCTGACCCGCCGAGAGATAGATAGATAGATACATATTTTATTAGACGATATAAACAATTGATACAAATACACTGAGCACAGTCTTCAAATAATGTTCAAGCAGTTTTTTTCGCTTATATCGTCGGGAGACGACATAGCCAGATTGGCTGTCTTCCTGTAGTCCCCCGCAATGCAAACCAGCACCGATGCACACAAAAGCCACGCCGATGAAGACGAAGTGTTTTGTGAGTGAGTTTGAGACGATATTATCAGAGCTTTCCGAAGTGGTGGTATCTGACGTGGTGGCTTGAAGAGGGGACCAGATGTTATCCGTTATGTCCTGCTTCAGACATAGACGGGGTTAGGGATAAGCATACACATTGTTACACGAGAGCGAGCTCTAAGATTGAATACCCACGGTTATGACAAAT
Source organism: Pictodentalium vernedei (assembly GCA_031216915.1). Taxonomy (NCBI): domain Eukaryota; kingdom Metazoa; phylum Mollusca; class Scaphopoda; order Dentaliida; family Dentaliidae; genus Pictodentalium; species Pictodentalium vernedei. Next base: position 288,793,272 of record CM062288.1, read on the forward strand.
AAAAATTATCGTATGACTTTCTGTCTGAGATGATGTATACCAAATACCAAAAGATTTCAACTGGTGGATCTGAAGAAGATTTTTAAAGAATATACAACATATTGCACTAAGTTAAAATTCTGGCTCCAAAAGAGAACCCAAATCTTAACCGAGGGACTCAATTTGAACAAACTTGAATCTGACACCCCCCCCCCCCCCCCCCCCCCCCCCGCGCCTTAGAGGTCTTGTACAACAAATATGAAAAGATTCTGACTCGTGGATCTGAATAAGAATTTTTTGAATTTTTTAAAAAAATTATGGGTGCTATCAGTTATGCCCCTTTTGGTGGCCCTGTGTGCATGGCAAGTTTATTTGAACAAACTTGAATTGACATATGATATGGAACATGTACACCAGATTTGGTTCAAATTGCTCCAGTAGTTTGTGAGGAGAAGTCGATAATGTGAAGTTCACGGCGGACAACGACGACTGACGATGACATGACGGACGGACGGCAAGTGATAAGTTAAGCTCCCTTCGGCGAGCTAAAAACCGCTCACTTGGGAAAATTGCTTAAACGGATTTTAGGGTCACATTCAGCATCTGCCACGACAAGGTAATGAACCGATGGTGAGGGATAGAGGAGTAGAGAGGAGGAGGTATTGCAGCACGATGATTGTTTCTACATCAAATCCCATGAAGTCCGTCGAAACTCCTTCTAAAGCACCCCCCCCCCCCCCCCCCACCACCACCACCACCACCACACACACAGCAGGTTCTCGGCATAACAAGTCTTTTCGCATTTATCTCTCAAAATCTTTCTAAAGTACATATGAAGCAAAAGCAGGAGGGGATAAAGGGTGATTTTTTGACTAAAATCACTCTAAGTTTTTCAAAACTGTCTTGAAAAAGAGAATCACAAAATGGAAAACCACCTCCACCCCGCTACAACCCTCGGAGCCTAAAAATATCTGGTGGACCCCGTTTGAACAAATATTAATCTTATCCAATCACACATATAGCTGACTAAACTTGATCGCAATCGGACCTGTCACGCATGAATCGAATTCATTTAAATAAACGAACAGTAAAATCTCCATTGGGTTCTCTGTTCAAACCCCACCCCTCCTGCAGATCAGTCAAGCGAAACGCCTTGAACAAACGTTACGTTATGAGTCAAAGTAATGCTACATGCCAAATAGGAAAAGGCTGCCTGATGAGTCCGAAGACGACAATCATCGAAGAATATTCTTCATATTACACCAAGTAAAAATTGGGGGTCCCATTGACAGCCCACTCAGGAACCCATGGGCTTGCTTGGAATAAAATGGAATCTGACCCCACCCTATACGGATGATGGAAACCAAATATCAATATATTCCTCATATTAAACTAATTTAAAAACCGGGCTCCCATAACGAGCACAAATATGATCCAAGGGACTTTGAACAAACTTGAATCTGACCGCCTGAGGATGCTTTAACCCTTTACCTAACATGAAAAGCAGACGAAACTTGTAAACAAAATTCGTGAATAACTAATTTTTTTCTCACTTTTTGTCTCAAAAACATAGGTAATCACCCATCAGTGGAACAAGCTCGTTTCAAAGAGGGGTCATAACCTATGTTTTTGAGACAAAAACAAAAAATGAAAAAATAATGAAAATTAATTGGCGATTTTTGTGAATAGCGCTAGCCGGTTTTGGCCGTTACGTTGGGTAAAAGGTTATACGAAATAGCAAACGATTATAATTGGTGGTTCGGAGGATGGAAACTTTTTAAAGAATGTTTCTCATATTACTCTAAGTTGAAATTCAGTCTCCCACTGGGAGCAAAAATTCAGGAGCTTTGTTTGAACAAACTTGAATCTGAGGAGGCTGTATGATTATGATCACTAAAAAAACTCTCATTGTGTTTTACACAGGTGATCTGAAAATCAGTTGAGATGATGAGTGATAATTTAACCTGCGACACTACTTGGCTGTAGAATGACATTATTACTGAATCCACTGACAGATACAAAACGGATTGAAAACATTTCACCTGAATGTGTTACAAACGACGAATCGGTACACTAACGGTAACGCTTTTTCTCTTATCACTGACGGTTGATAACGTGAAGCTGCTACGCTGTGACCGTAGTCACAGAGTAGCAGCTTTTACGTCATCAAACGGGGAGGCTAAGAATCTGACCGCCCGAGGATGCTTTATACCAAATACCAAACGATTCTAATCGGTGGTTCGGCGGAACGAAATTTTTAAAGAATATTTCTCTTATTAGACCAAGTTGAAATTAAGTCTCCCATTGGGAGCTACAATTCAGAACTTGGTTTGAACAATCTTTAATCGGATACCCTGAGGAGGCTGTATGATTATGATCACTAAAACTCTCATTGGATTTCATCGGTTGAGTTGACGAGTGATAGTTTATCCTGCGACACTATTGGGCCGTAGAATGATATTAATACTGAATCCACAGACAGATACAAAACGGACAGGAAACCCTTTACTTGAATGTGTTACAGACGACGATTCAGTACACTAATAGCCATTTAACGGATCGCAGGAACGTCAGCTAAAAACATGGTTATTCAGTCTACCCCACCCCTACAACATAGCGTCATGTCAATTAACGCGGTAACTTTGACGGTTTGTGGCGTGAAAGTTGCTACGCTGTGACTGTAGTCACAGCGTAGAAGTTTTCACATCATCAAACGGGAGGCTAGGAAAATGAAGAGCATGGGCCTATGACCCCGATATGAAGCTGTAAAATGTTGCAACTGAGGGTGCTAGTCTATCGTCGTAGAACATTCATTATTTATTTTATTATTTATTAGTATTTAAGGTCACAATGCTGTACAATGGTCAACCGTGGCAGCAACATGGATATAAAGTCAAGTCCAGTCCGTCATTTATATCCATGTTGCCAGTGTTAGAGAACTTCCACCACGGGCATTGATGACCGGGTTCTGTTTTACAACAAAACAGAGCTTGTTGTGTTTACCACAGTAAACGTGTACTGCTTCACTTTCAAGTTTCCCATGGGGACATCGTAGCAAAGTAATTTGAAATATGACAAGTGGGTTTGGAATAACAACGAACAGAGCTCATTGTTTTAAGGATGAGGTTACTCGAACAACAGAGATAAAGTTAATTCAAGGACATTCAAGCCATTTTGAGGGACCTTTTAGAACAATGTGAGACTATTCCTCGCTATTTTCACTTCGCTTTCAGTAAATTTTCTTGTAAGGGCGGTTTCCGTACATAAAACCGATATAGAAGCGTGTTACAAGCCAGCATATTTACCAGTCAAATATCTAATAATGCACTTGACTAAACCCCCTCCCCAGAGATGCTGTATACCTGTATACCAAATATGAAAGCATTCCGACTGGTGGATCTGAAGAAGATTTTTAAAGAAATTCCCTCATATTGCACTAAGTTAAAATTTGGGCTACCATATGGAGCGCAAATATTAAAATAGGGACCCAATTGAACAAACTTGGATCTGAGCCTCCTAGAGATGTTTTATACCAAATATGAAAGCATTCCGACTGGTGGATCTGAAAAAAGATTTTTAAAGAAATTTCCTCATATTGCCTTCTAAGGTGTAGAAGATCTTATAACCTGAACTACAGCAAACAATTTGCAACATTAGTTGTGAAAACACGCGAAAACCGCGTGTTCGGTTATTTTGTTGATTGCATGTAGTGACCGGTTGATTGCAGTTCTAAATCATGCCGATGTCCGGTTGATTGTTTTACTTGTGTCCTGTTGATTGACAAATACACTTAGTTCATGTCGGTAATTTTAATCCCATAAACACTTTTTATCACATAATCACACCATTATACAGTGTGTTAAGGCCATGTAATATTTTTTTTATAATACACTAGTGTAATAAAGGTAGAAAGCCTCCAAATCAAATGCAAATGGAACGTGAGCATGTGATTGAATCAGATGATGACATTTCATTTAAAGACTTTTTACAGGATTGACTGTACATGTATTACTATCCTTTGGTTTATAGACAGAACTGCACGTTTGAATGAGTAAACAATTAGCTACTTGCATATTACAGAGTTGTCGTTCTTGGCGTCAGGTATCTTGAGTTTGCTTGCTCACTTCAGTCATTAGAACAATGCAGTTTGCACTTTTTTACGTTCGATCAATTGCGATAACCCTTTTTGTTCAACTCAGACAAACGTTTCGCCAACTGAAGCTTTGTGTCTCTGTGTTTGACCTTTCTGTCTCTTAACCCTTTACCTAACGTGAGGTACAGATGACACTTGGAAAAAATACTTGTATAACTAAATATTTTCATTTTTGCTTCCAAAACATAGGTTGTCACCCTTTATTAGAACGATCGCGACGCGCTCGTTCCAATGAGGGGGTCATAACCTATGTTTGGAAGCAAAAAATGAAAATATAAAAAAATGAACGGCGATTTTTATGCATTGCGTTGGCCGGATTTTACCGTTACGTTAGGTAAAGGGTTAAAAAATAAATACATATACATACCTACCTTTTTATAACATAAATTGTCCTCAAAATCGATTCATTAGTCAATTTTGAATTTGAGAGACAGTATCTCTGTTTTTATCGAAGAATGCGAAGTTGTGTGGAAGACATACCTGACGCCAAGAACGATAACTCTGTAATATGCAAAGGGTCAATTACTGCACGAGAAAGCGTCGCGTAAGGATACCACGAGAGCCGTGAGGCTCGAGTGGTATACATTCGCGATGCGATCGAGTGCAGTAATCGTTAACTCATTCAAACATATGTGTGGTTCTATATTTATTACTCACAATCAGTTACTCGTAGAAAATGAATTTAAATTGATTGTGGGCGAAATGAACATTTTCCATGCTGACGAAGTGATATCGGCACGAAATGCTGGAGAACCAGTCTTCGACCCTGACACAAAAACGCGATCCTTTAAAAAGCCATCTCGCTTCGCAAAGTAAAGTGTTAATTGGATGGTGTTGGAGATTAGGGGCGTGTTAACAATAACCCACAGACGTGTTGTTGTAATCCAGTTTCCCTTTAAGCAACCATCCTTGCTGTCATCCCTTCGGAGGTTCAAATATTGCAGAAGTGGATTCTCATTCTTACTTTAAAACTTCGTGTAAACAAACGGTATACCTAAAAGCTGCAGATCACCACAAGTTACCGCAGGCCACCACAGGGCTCCTGAAAATAAGTTTTTTGAAATTTATTGGCTAGTGAACGATCATTTACATTGTTTTGTGTTGATTCTAAACTTATTCAAGTTAAGAATAATTCTCATCTGGTCGACTTTGCTGGAAAATTTCACCGTAGGTCAGTTCTCATGCCTAACTGACTTCGGTAAAACTAGTTTAAACTACCCCGCAAAATCGACCAGATGAGCATGTTTCTTAACTTGAATAAGTTTAGAACCAACCAAAATATTGTGACTGACCGTTTAGCAGCCAAATAAAAATAAAAAGATGATTTTCTGAAGACATGTGGGAGCTTGCGGTAACCCGTGGTGACCTGTGGTATTTAGGCATACCATAACAGAACGCTGCACGCGCTTCAGGCACTTTTTATCGGATCACACTTGACCTTTCCGGTAAAAATTACCACACAACTCAAAAACCTGTGTGATCGTGTAAGATACCACTATGTGTGTGTAATAATAACTTTTATTTCACAATTCATTTTGGGCTTCGTGCTACATCTGAGCGTCGTGAAATGTGCGGGTAATATTAAACTTTGTGATGAGTTCAACCAAGGTGCATATCTTGAGGTTAACGCGCGTGTGAAACAAAAACTAGAACTGGGTGAAATCCTTGAGATGTGCATCACGCGAAAGCTAGGGGCGTAGGAACGAAAACATATTGGGGGGGGGGGGGAGGTATAGGGTCCTAGGACAGGCAGGGCGTGAGAAAATGTTCAATTTCCAAATGGAAAAGATGCAATTTCCTTGCATCTGAGCCATTTGTACAATGATATTAACTCAGGGTTAGACTGTATAGCCGATAAAATATAGTTGGTGCCCCCCTCTAGAGAAGTTTGGGAGGCATGCCCCCCGCCCCATGATCTGCGCCCGTGGGAGTATCCTATCACTTGAGGGGCCGAGCTCTGAATTCAGGGCTCGGCCCCTCAAATGATAGGATGCCCCCATGGGCGCAGATCATGTGGGCGGGGGGCATGCCTCCCAAACTGAATAGGACAGCTTGGAGGGTCATTGGAACAAAAATAATGGTGGGGTGCATGATAGCACCTGGGCACTGAGTCCCTAATAGGAGGACAGTTTGATAGGGGTGACCTCATCCCAGAGTGTAGGGGTACGGGTATGAGAAACCGCCAGAAATGGCCAACTATTTAATGTTTTTCATGGGCATGAAGGCGATTGTGTAGTGATGAGCAATACAGTTAAAACTAGAAGTCCTATCATGAATTGCGCGCAAATTGCACGTTGATCTGCGTGCTTTGTTGCGTAGTATGGCTATCATATATTCTGTAATATGGCCTGAGCACAAGCACTGTTTCATCCAATGGATCTCCGGGTTACCCGGAGGTCCATTGGCTGAAACAGTGCTTGTGCTTGCTATGGATAGGCGGGATAATCTACTGTGGCTTGGTTGCCATTCGATATGGAAATTGCGCGAAATTCCTACGCGCAATTAAGGCTAGATAAGCGCACACTTCATGACAGGACTTCTAGTTTTAACTGAATATTTCTATAAGCAGCCAGAATCTCCGCCAACGAGAAGGCCGAAGAAAGTAATTTGTTTCTTTTTAGTAGCTTACATCGGAAAAATTACAATATTGAATTTTGTAATAAATATAAACCAATATTGTTCCTCTGACAAAAAAGCCGCTGTCTTTGGATTTGGCGGCCATCTAAGGTTTCGAAAAAATCCTAAAACGACTTGGCATCCTCAAAAACTCCTAAAGCAACTCATGATCATCAACATCGCGCAAAAGGCAGCTGAGCTATTGGGAAATAGTGTACTCTGGGTGGTAGCCATTTTAGTCACGTGATCAACAGGGCGATATTGTCTACAACACCCTGATAACACAGTGTAAGAACATTTTCAATCCTTTAGCTTTCCAGTTCATCTTGTAGCGTACAAAATTCTGGACCTTGAGTGGGAAAGTCATTAAATTCTATCAGTGAAGAAACTCCAGACTCAAATCCCACAGATCAACCGTCCCATGGTGACGACTTTCCTGGTAGTTTGGGGCAGTGCGTATGTCTCACTGTGAGAAATATATTCAAGTAAAACAAGTCCGTTGCGCTAACCTTCATTAGCAAATCAAAATAAACTTGCATACATTTTGCTGATAGTAATTTATTGTGTAGTTACATCATGACCATGATTACCTGCGCGTCATAGACAGTAATTCACTTTGCATTATATTACCGTTGATGCTGCAGACAAATATGCAAATGTACTTTTTTATAATTTGGCATGTTTTTTATGATAAATAGTTCGATAGACAGTTATCATTATACCTAAAGATGCAATCAACCGTACACCACGAATTTATCAAATACCAATCAACCGGACACCACTTAAGCAATCAACCGGTCACTACATGCAATCAACAAAATAACCAGACACTCGGTTTTCTCAACTAATTTAGCAAATTGTTTGCTGTAGTTCAGGTTATAAGATCTTCTACACCTTATCTACATGCAGGGTAAAAAGAAATTAGGTAGTTAAAGTGTTTGAGGCGTTCGAGCCATTTTTGTCCAAATTTGACGAAAACGACCCGCTGATGGATTGAATATGAAGTCCAGAAGTTGTTCTCGTGAAAAATTAGTTTATTATCAGTTATGGTACGAATATGGTAGCAGACTTCCAGGAACCAGTGGTGCTTGCTGTCAACTCGATGAGTTGATTACATATGTGTTTCGTGTTCTATAAATCTCATCCTTCATTTTGATGTATAATTTGTGTATATTTGATTTGAATTTAAGGAATATAAGAGGTGGGAATTTCAAAATAAACAAAATTCTATTACTTATATAGCATCTTACGTTTTTCTGTCATTAGACGCGTGGCATATGGCAACCGTCCAGTATGTTAACCCTTTACCTAACATGAAAAGCACACGACAATTGCAAACAAAATTCTTGAACAACTAATTTTTTTCATTTTTTGTCTCAAAAATATAGGTTATGACCCCTCATTGGAACGAGCTCGACGAGCTCGTTCCAATGAGGGGTCATAACCTATGTTTTTAGGACAAAAAATGAAAAAAGAATGAAAATTAACTGGCGATTTTTGACAATAGCGCTGGCCGGTTTTTGCCGTTACGTTGGGTAAAGGGTCAAGCAGTTCACTCTCAAGACAGGTGTTGTTGAAGATGGGGAATAAGTAGGAGTTGCTCTCTGGAAAGTATGTACATGTAGTATCCCTCACCACCCCAAAAACACACAAGTCCACACTGCCGACGAGAGAAAATACGGGCCCCGGGGGTATTAATTAGATGGCACCACCTGGGCCCCTTTGTTTCAAACCCAACTTACCAAGGACCCATGAAAATATTCACCCAATAATGTATGTCCAGTTCTCAGAACTGACCAGGAATATCGAAGCGGGACGTCTTTATAACCCAATCACAGAACAGCATATTGTGGGCGGATCGACCTACGTTATATCTAATAACTTAGACAGTTCTTGAAAGGAATATATGCTTACTAGTGAATTCGGGGGCTCGTGGCTCGCCTGTCGATTCACACACACTGGGCATTGAGAAAAGCTCTCAAACTAGCTGTCTCGGGTGGCGCGGCTTCGTCTTCGCGGGCCCCTCGGACCCTGGAGTCGCTACCCCCCCCCCCCCCCCCCCCCTCTCGACGGCCCTGCAAGTTCACGTCTCGGACCCCGGACGATTTTTTTTACTCCAATCGACTACGAAACATCATTGGTCATAATGGACACGCTGGCGATAAATATATTTGGAATAAATATCAGCAATCGGTTCATATTCAAGGAAATATACAATTAATGTTGAAGACAGTCGGCGTACGAATGTGTGCACTTGTATAACAGACAATTCCACACAGTTATTGTTAAACACAGCTTACCAACAATTTTCCTCAATATTGCTCAGGTCCAGGAAACATATTCTGTTTGTTTTCAGTCAAAGCGTAATCAGTTCATGGTGGTCGTTACTCGTTCAACATGCCCGATATTTGTGATCTTCGACAGAGCGTGATAGGATGTTTTCAGTTAGCCATCGTCTTGTCACAAAAAATCACAAGAAAGACTCAATCGCTAAGTGTTACAAATACCGCACAAAGAATTAAAATGACTTTCTCGCTTTACGCTAACCCCTAGACTTTTTCACGTGAAAGAATCAGTGCATATTCCCAACAAACAAAACAGAAGTAACGGGGCCAAACAACGTGAACTACCGACCCGAACTAAATATACTATTAAAAAAAGTAGACGATATTTGATAAAAGTGAGATATATGAAGAAATATATTTATATTTTCATTAAAAAGACAGCCGAGGCATTGCACTGTGACATCTGGTGAATGATTTCACCGATAGTCTGACAAGTACACATTCCACGCACTCAGCTGTGGAAGACATGAACGGTCAGGCAGAGAATTTACCACATTCAGTCCAAGACCTCAATACCTTGTAAATCCTTTTCGGTTCGGAGACAAGCGCGGATCCGACGTGGCATACTCCTCACCAAACGTCCAATATCAGCTTGACTGGTGTTATTCCATTCTTCCTGCAGTATAGCGACGCGGCGAGTTCCTGGACATTGGTAGGGAGCGGTTGGCGTTGTCGTAGGCGCCTGCCAAGCATATCCCAGACGTGCTCGATTGGTGAAAGGTCTGGACTTAGTGCTGGCTAAGGCAGTGTAGTGATGTTCTGCTCCTGGAGGAACTCTGTAGCAACACGGGCCATGTGTGCTCTTGCATGGTCATCTAGGAAAATGAGCTTCTAACATGTTTTATCATGGTAGTGCTGCCCTGTGACACGCCCTTGGATGACATGTAATGCTGTTCTGCTTGTAATGGTTTATGCCTCCCCACACCATAACCGATCCATCACCAAAACGACCGTGCTGTCTCACGGTTACGTCATGGTATCGTCCGTTCCGCCGCCACACTCTATTTCGCCTATCGTGGAAGTCGAGAGTGAACCTCCTTTTCATCGGAAAACATGACGTTGCTCCACCGACGAATGTCCCAGCGCTGTCGTGCTCTACACCAGTTACGCCTTGTTGCGATGTGACGTTCAGTCAAACGTGGAATTATTCGAGGTTGTAGAGCGTACCAATTCCAACTGTGTTGGCGATTTCGGGTACTCTGACCACTGACTCGCACATCTGTCGCTCGGTGCAGCTGCTGTCCAATTTTTGAGGCACTTTGATGGCAGTTACGTAACGATGTGGTTCGGATGAAACGATCCTGGTAAGCAGTTGTGCCCTTGGACCACCTGAACGACGTCTGTCATCAACATTGCCTGTTGGACTGTAGCGTGACCGCAAAATGCTAAACACCGATTGAGTAACGTTGAGAATTTGAGCCACTGCAGTCTGTCTGCCTGTAAACGTTCGCCACGCGTCAGGCTTTGCATACCTCAACAGTTACGTTTCGACCATAAACTATTGATGAACGAGTTTATACCAAGAAAAGAATGATGAGACCTTCGAAAAAGCCCGTCCAGTACAAATCCATATTTCAAAAGGTACCCCACAGACATTAAAGCGGCGCTCGTACGAAAAACCCACACGAAGTTTTCGTGGGCCGGTGACATTCATGATCCACATTCAACTTGGTAACATATTGATGTGTCCACTCACGCGTATCCAATACCATTTTCTGAAAATATATCAGTTTGGACATCTCCTACTTTTTGAATAGTATATTATTTTAACCTCTTACACGATAGTCCGTCTAATTTATATACTGAGGTTTAACGACACTTTCGACAGATGAGGTCACCTCGAGTCGGAGAGTTTTTCGGGTGAGGGAAGCCGCAGAAAACCACCGAGCGGCTGCGAGCAACTATCAAACTCTCCAGCGTACTAACTCCACACAAGCAGGATTATCATCGCCATATACACGCAGTTCATTTCAGTACACAGTGCCGCCGTGCCCCCGTGTGTATATTAAGTGCCTTGCCTAAAGACACAAAGCAGTTACCCCTAGTGGGATAGAAACGCTTTTTTCCGTTTGAAGTCCAATGTCGTAACAACTGAGTCACCGCGCTCCCAACTCAGTCTTATACACACATACATATATGCATACATTTTGTAACAACAATGATGAACTTGAAACTCAACAAGACCGAAATGATTAAAATATTTTATTAGTTTAAAATTAAAGATCACAGTGTATCAAAAATAAGTGTTTACATCAGCTGAAGTAATACAAAATTATATTCATAATGATTGGTAATGTAGGAAAGCAAATCTCTCTGCCATTCACTTTTTCATTTCACATGTGGTATTGGGACAGTGGTTTACTACTGAAAACGATACGATGGATTTTCAACCCCCACATTAAGAGCACAAGAATAGAGGCAGCGAAGCAAGGGGTGGGGCACAGAGGACACGTGCCCCTCCAATTTTCCACAGACATGTTTCGCGTTACATGAGTAAATGGCTACATGCAAACGTGTCAATATACAGGCATTCCTTCAATATATTATTTGCACGTCCAAACAGCACAACTAAAGAATCCCATCTTCGGTCTTTTCAGTTCCTTTCTTGTAATAAACCGTCTTCCAACTCGAAGGCTAGATTTCGGGTTGGAAGATGATTGAAATGGAAGAAATGGACCGGGGAGTGACGACACGGTGGAATGCGGATCTAAACGAGAGACTATAGTGTACCATGGTATATTTACCGATATACGATTTTAACTTTTCTCCCGCTAGACCGAACCATGGTAGCTTTGAAAACATGTGCCTCTCCAGTTTTATCGAGCTTTCGACGCCTCTGCAAAAGAAACGAGATGAACTTTTAACCTCATGGATCACAAAGTGAAACATGGTAGATCATGGTCTAAAAATGCGAAGACACATGTGCTTTTGTTTTTATAAGTCTTTATATCGATGGAGTAGACAATCGCGCGCCACAAAGTTTTAGAGGATTACCAATACATCTACCTCTGGCGGGATTGAATAATGATAGTTGATATCAACAGAAATCCTGGTAAATTGATGTGGATTTATTTATTTAATTATTACCGGTGTTCTAGATCACACATTTGAACACAATGGCTAATCCTGACCACAACATGGATATAAAGTCAAGTTCGGCCAATCCTTTATACGCATTGAAAAGCGGGTCCTATTTTACCAATAAATGAGATATTATTCAATTGGCGAGAGGGGGTCAAATCAAAAAGGTCTTTGGGTGGCCTGCGTGATAAAGAGAAGCCTGTTTTTGAAGAGTACCTTGATGGCACCTTTGGGGGGGGGGGGGGGGTAACTGGTGTTCAAGCTGAGGTCGCGGTCCCTGGAGCTGAGGGGAGGGAAAATTTGGGCGTGATTGAGACCCTGGAACACTTTCTTCTAGAAAGCCCAAAATACCAGTCTAAAAGAATAAGATTCACTGGGAGTATAATGGGGAAGTGGTATGGGAAAATGAAGGACATGTGGTTAGTGGGAGACTCAAATGAGAGGGTTAATATGCTAATCGGAGAGATTGGGAAGAATGAGGCATGGGATGTCATCAAGCAGTTCGTCTCCGAGTGTTGGGAGGAGAGAAGCGTGGAAATGGGGAGGCAGTTGGGAGAACAGAGGTAACCAAGGCCTTCTCATCCGAGAACCGCGACAAATCAGCGGCCGGCCAAAGTGTTATTATTATGTTTACCACAGTAAAGCACCGTTTCACCTCCCCGAGTTCATACGAGAAAACTGATGTGCTAAAATACAATGAAATCCAGGATAAAATTTGGGTACTAGTTTTGAAAAAAAACTATCAAGAAACAAATGCACGAAACGTAATTGAAAATCAAATTTAGAAATCCATGTTTGCACTCTTCTTGGGGTTCTTGATCTTTTAGACGCTTCTCCGTTTGAATATAAATTTAATTTTGGTGACATGTTGCCTGCCTCGTATCTTCATCAGAATTAACATGAATGAAGGTGAAAAACCGTCTTTATAAAGAAAAGTGTAGAAGACTTCACGGGCCATCAAAAGTCGTTGCTCAGATATTTCTCATTTTACATGTCAATTACTTTCCATAGTATTTTTTAGTTTATAATAAATGTCTTCTTTGATATCTCCAGCGAAGACGAGTTTTCAACTGTACACAATACAACAGGCTCACTTACATTTCCCTCTTCAACAAAATCTAATTATATTCAATTCTGTGGCACATATAAAGAAATATAAAAATCCTCTTTTTACCTTGAACCAAATTATAACTGCTAATGAGCAGAGATAAGGAAACAAGGGGCCTCAGGGGGCCTTAGGCGCTCACCGAATGTTCCATACTGTTAAGACACAAATTTTATCAAAAGCTATTCTTAAGGTTCTACAGAGTAAATCTATACTCTCTGTGGAGCTAAAACATCAACAGGACTGAATGGGACAATGCTGCTGATCAAATATCAAAAGATTCTGCATGATGGATCTGAAGAAGATTTTTAAAGAATTTTCCTTGAATTGCACAAAGTAAACATTCACGCCCCTATTGTGAGCCCCAATATTGATCAAAAGACTCAATTTGAACAAACATGAATCCAACCCATACCAAGATGCTGCATACCGAATATCTAAAGATTCTGCCCACTGGTTCTGGTTAAAGATTGTTAAAGATTTTTTCTTAAATTGCACTAAGTAAAAATTCACACCCCCATAGTGATCCCCAATATTGAACAGGGGATTCAATTTGAACAAACTTGAATCAGACCCAACCCAAGATGCTGTATACCAAATAACAAAAGATTCTGCCCATCGGTTCCAGAAAAGAAGATTTTTAAAGAAATTTTCTTAAATTGCACTAAGTAAAAATTCACACACCTTTAGTGAGCCCCAATACTGATCGAGGGACTCAATTTGAACAAACTTGAATCAGACCCATACCAAGATGCTGTATACCAAATATCAAAAGATCCTGCCCATTGGTTCTGGAGAACAAGATTTTTAATTTTTTTTTCTTAAATTGCACTAAGTAAAAATTCAGGTCCCCACAGTGATTCCCGAAATTCATCAAGGGGCTCCATTTGAACAAACTTGAATCAGACCCATACCAAGATGCTGTATACCAAATTTCAAAAGATTCTGCCCACTGGTTCTGGAGAAGAAGATTTTTTCTTAAATTGCACCACGGAAAAATTCCTGCCCTATAGGGAGCCCCAATATTGATCAAGGGACTCGATTTGAACAAACTTGAATCAGACCCATACCAAAATGCTGCATACCAAATATCAAAAGATTCTGCCCATTGGTTCTGGAGAAGATTTTTAAAGAATTTTTCTTAAACTGCACTAAGTAAAATACACGCCCCCATAGTGAGCCCCAATATTGGTTGAGGGACTCGATTTGAACAAACTTGAATCAGACCCATACCAAGATGCTGCATACCAAGTATCAAAAGATTCTGCCCACTGGTTCTGGAGAAGAAGATTTTTTAATAACTTTTCTATAATTCATACGATGCTATCAGAGTTATGCCCCATACAGAGCCCCCAAGGGACGTGGCCATTTCATTTGACCAAACATGAATTGCCATTTAGTAATAAACATCCACATGAAGTTTCGTGAAAATCGGTCTAGTGGTTTCAGGGGAGAAGTCGTTTGAAAAATGTTCACGACGACGGACGGCAAGTGATAAGTTGAGCTCCCTTCGGTGAGCTAAAAATTCCTCTTATTGACTAAGTTATAATTCGGGCTCCCACAGGGAGCCCAAATATGGACCCAGGGACTTGGCTTTAACAAACTTGAATCCCCCCCCCCCCCCCCAAGGATGATACACACCACATATCAAAACACTATGACTGCTGGATCTGAAGAAATTTTTTAAAGAAAATTAATCATTTCGAACTAAGTTACAATTCAAGCTTCCACAGTGAGCCCAAATATGGACCTAGGGACATGGCTTGAACAAAGTTGAATCTCACCCCCTAAGGATGCTGCATACCAAATATCAAAACATTCCAACTGCTGGATCTGAAGAAGATTTTTAAAGAAAATTCCTCATTTTGAACTAAGTTATCATTCGGGCTCCCACAGTGAGCCCAAATATGGACCTAGGGACATGGCTTGAACAAACTTGAATCTCACCCCCCAAAGGATGCTGCATACCCAATATCAAAACATTCCGACTGCTGGATCTGAAGAAGAAGATTTTTTAAAAAAATTCCTTATTTTGAACTAAGTTATAATTCGGGCTACCAGTGAGCCCAAATATGAACCCAGGGACTTGGCTTGAACAAACTTGAATCTCATCCCCCCTAAGCATGCTGCATACCCAATATCAAAAGATTCTGCCTGCTGGATCTTGAGAAGAAGGTTTTTAAGGAAATTTGCCTGAAAAGCACTAAGTTCAAATTGGGCTCCCATACTCAGCCCAAATATGAACCCAGGGGGCCAATTTGAACAAACTTGAATCAGATCCACCCCACAATGTTGCATACCAAATATCAAAAGATTCTGCCTGCTGGATCTGGAGAAGAAGATTTTTTAAGAAATTTGCCTGAAATGCACTAAGTTCGAATTCGGGCTTCTATACTGAGCCCAAATATGAATCCAGGGGGCCGATTTGAACAAACTTGAATCATATCCACCCCACAATGTTGCATGCCAAATATCAGAAGATTCTGCCAGCTGGGTCTGGAGAAGAAGATTTTTTAAGAAATTTGCCTGAAATGCTTTAAGTTCGAATTTGGGCTTCTATAGTGAGCCTAAATATGAATCCAGGGGGCCGATTTGAACAAACTTGAATCAGCCCCATATCAAGATGCTGCATACCACGTATCAAAAGATTCTGCCCACTGGTTCTGGAGAAGAAGATTTTTTAATAATTCTTCTATATTTCATACGGTGCTATCAGAGTTATGTCCCTTACAGAGCCCCCAAGGGACATGACATTTTCATTTGAACAAACCTGAATTGCCATATAGTAATGAACATCCACATGAAGTTTCGTGAAAATCAGACTAGTGGTTTCAGAGGAGAAGTCGTTTGAAAAATGTTCACGACGACGACGACGACGACGACGACGGACGATGACGACGGACGACGACGACGGACGACAAGTGATAAGTTAAGCTCCCTTCGGTGAGCTAAAAAGCTTTTATCACTAAACGAGATTATGGCTCTGCAACAATTATAAGATAGTTTACAACTATTGGTTGAAAGACAAGTCTTTAAATTCAGAAGGAAGACAAGACAACATGAAGCATTTAAGATATACGTATGATGTTTCTACTTTAGGTTGACTCCATCCAAACCTCTCAACTATACAATCTAGCTTTAAAACGTTCACTGTGAAAAGAAAATATAAATACAAGAGTGCAGGTTCACACACAATTTGATAAAGTGCTTCTACTTTAGGTAGAACCCATCCATATCTATCAAACCACCCAAACTTTAACCCTTTACCCAACGAAACGGCCACATCCGCCGCGTAATATGCAAATTCAGAAGCTGAAAAAATATTGTTTTTCCAAAAAATTCAAAACCATATCATGTGACCCCTCTTTGGAACGAGCTCGTTGAACTCGTTCCAATGAGGGTCACATGATATGGTTTAAAAAATATTTACAAAAATACATTTTGATATCGTTTGCGTTGAGTAAAGGGTTAAAACGTTCATTAGGAAAAAGAAAACAAAACGACAAGAGTGTTGTTTCACAAACAATTTGATAAAGTGTATTAATAACAACCAGTAGGTTCGAAATTGCTTCCAAACTTAATGGAAGAAAATATATACTTTCACTGATTCAGAATAGACTGTTCAACAAAATGTCACTACAACTGCTCAAACCGTGCGTCACATCACAGTAGCGTCGAACCTGATTGTATTAAATTCCCTCGGACGCTCAAAATTGGTAACGAAAAAGCGTCGCATCACCGCAACTAATTCTGTGCCAATAACTAAATTAAATTCCATGGTGCTATAATGTATGTTTTAACGGACGCACTGTCATCAAGGGATCGTCTAGCTGTGGTTGGGGGTTGAAATTTGATATCGCTAACGAAAGGTCATACTAAATACCGAGCTATACCGAGCAGAACCGAGCAGTAGAAAAAGGCACATTCGGCAAAATAAAGGGCATAATATGGTATATAGAGGTTATTTAAATGTAAAATATCAATTTGGGGCAAGTTGGGGTAAAATTGGATGATTTATAAACATTAGAGTATAACGCGCCCGTCGAAAACTTCAGCTCGGTATTTACTTGGCTGAACGCAGAAATCCAATTAACACGCTATCGCAGCTCGGTATTTAGTGTCTACGCTGCATCACATAGACTTTAAATTTGTTTTTTTTAAATATAGAAACACAATTCCCATCACCATTTCTACTGCTCGGTATTTAGTACATATATGACCGCTAACGAGCTCAACGTTAGCATTCTTTTGCCAACATGAATCATATCAACGGTATGTTTGTGACTTGTTCCAAACACGCCTAAACCTTCAAAAGCCTATCCCTTTTTAACGACCTCAGAACATTTGCCATTAACATTCCATCATCATTGGGCTATACCGACAACAGACAAATCACCCGATGGGTGAATTCTAGTAAAGTCTTAGCTGCCTGTCCTGACTTGATTAGAAATCACTGCTCAGAAGCTGGACATGTACAGGTCGTAGCCTAGTGGAAAATTGGGACACTTTTCCCGGGCATGAATGGTTAAAGAAAACTGAAAAGAAAATCAGTCACTTCTTTCATGAAAATGAGCCTTTCAACTGCTATAAAGCTGCAAGTAGCGAATGTAAAAAAATATAAAAATTCAGACAGTTTTGGTATTCAATAATGGGTTTGGCTCGGTTTTTTAGTATACCTATTTTATCGATATCAGTTTTGGTTTTCAGTATATTGCCCATCTGTAACATGCTGCTGTCCCTTTTACTGATTATAATGCTGGTATAAATGTTTTCAAGTTAAATACTAAAATCACTGTGATACCAGTGTATGACATTCGGATGTGGCAAGATATTTATTGAAAAAGAAACAGAAAGGGATACAAATTTCACATAAAAAAGTTGAAGACAACAAATTAATTTCTGTGTAACAAACTATTGAAAAAAATAATAGAGGAATGTTCATGATTATAATAAATATTTACATCAGACACGTGGTCCATATAAAAAGTATCAGCATCACAGTACAATTTTGTGATATGTAAGAATCCAAACTTGTGGTGGAAGACTATATGTTTGATTCACTGAAATGAATACTTGATCTCTAGTCAGACATATTAACCTCTGAAAACAAGTTTTACGGACTTAAGGATGATTTTCAGGGAAACTGGATGAATTTCAGGAAAAGTAGGTCTGCAAACAATACACAAGAACTAGAAATTTTCAGTTCTGGGACCACCACTGGAGCTGTGGTTCAGAGGCTAAAAAATTGCTGATGTCATGTTAAAGAATAACAAGTTTGAAAGACCTCACCTCCCTCTTTGTTTTGAGGCTCTTGCCTACTCACCACCACCACCACCACAATACCACAATATGTGGCTGCCATTTGGCCAAAGTTCACATACAATTCCCTTTTGGACTCAAGTCGAGGTGCACAGAATCCTTCAAACTGTTTGTAAACTTTTTAGCTTACAATGACAAATTTTATAATTAATCATTTCCAAACACTAGTCAAAAGTAACAAAAATAGTGATTTAACTCAAATGATGGAAGATCTTTTGATTTCTTCCCTTCAGACAATATCATATGACCCTGATTTGGAAGGAATTGAAAATAAAATTTGAATGATTATTTTGTTGTTGCTGAAAGTACATTACTAAAGACATTTACAAACAAAGAATGTAGCATGTGCATTACTAACAAAATGACAGTGACCAAATTCCCATTACCAATTATAGTTCAGTGGGATAGCTGTCATCTGAGCTATGCGGTACATAAAGGACAGTTTGTTAAATCAAGTCAAATGTAAAAGAGAATGGAACATGTAATCATTAATTATAATTTCCACAACGAATAGTTGCCAGTGTTCGCGCTGGCCTTATTGTTTTGGTGGCATGGGAAATGTTTCTTCGATTCCAAATAAACTTTGGAGTGTGAATTCAAAGTTTTAGTGCCAGATGAAGTTTGATTGTAAATGAGAACAATTTAACCATGCGTTGTTCTTTCGAGTGCAACAACACACGATCTGCAAAGAAAAAAGCCACACAGATGGTGCCTTGTTGTATTGAAGTAACATAATTTAATTTTAGTATTATCTGACTCTTTTAAGTATTTTACTTGAAAAAAAACACAAATGATAAAAATATAGATAGTAAATACAATAAATAAATAAAAAAACAAAAAGGGCTGTTATTACATGCCTGTTCTGTGTAATCACCAACAACAGCAATACTAAACCATTCGGGAAATGAAAATCTGTTATGCACATATGTGCAGAATGGAAATTGTTGACAGACTATTTTTATACTGAAGCGAAATTTCAGTATAGTACTGATAAGCGAAATTTCACTGGAATACTAATCATGCAACACAGTTGAAATCTGAATCGATAGCGACAGATGAAAATCGTCCCGAGTTCTGTGTTCTATGTAGCAGTAGGCACATGGAACACATTGGGACTCGGGAAACGAAATAGTAACATGGGTTCCCCTCGCAAATTTGGTTTGCAATAAAATGTGTTCTTTTTGTTGATAGTTGTCAAATGAATTGCTGAGCGTTCTTCTAATAATGGTTTTTATAGATTTGAAGGCATGTAATAAACACAGAATGACACGCGCATGTGAATGGTTTAGGTTAATCGATATGGCATTTGTTCCCTCGCCGAAGGATAAAACTAGAGTCCTGTGGCCTCTGGTTTTGTCCTTCCACGCTGGCACGTTAACCCATTCACACGCGAGTGTCGTTCTGTGTATTTATTAACGTTTACAAAACAATTTCTGGAGTATTATTTACTCACTGTTTATTCACTCCAAATAAAGTATAAAAGCAATTAATTTATTATCTCCCAAAAGGCTATTAAAAAAGATTGAGCAAGATAAAAAAGATTAAGTAATAAAGAAATGCATCAGATTAAATGGATACCTGGATAATTCAATCGACCATAACAAAGCTGGCCATTTTTAAACCTGTTACCTGGGGATTGCCTGAATTCTGTCTTTGACCGGATCATGACCAAATTTTTCAACACTCAGGGTCATATCACTTTCAAGAATATTTCCATTTGCTCCTCAAATCGTTTGTACAATAAACTGCAATTCATCAAGTCAGAACTTCAATTTTGACAGTTCATGTACCAATTGGCAAAAGTAGTTGCAGAAGTCAATGAGGATCTTTGGTCTTTGTGTCGGTTGCAGGACGACACACTTTCTGTGTCCTGTTGAATTTAAAAAAAAAATTTATCCTACCTACTTTCATTGATACCAGGAGCAGTTTGTATCATTACCAGACGCAAGTTCTGCATTAATCAGGCAGATAAGTTAAGAAAGCAGCAAATCCCACATTGTGTGTTTGTTTGTTGGGGTTTGATGACACTTTACACATTCATAGTCACATTATGTCTGACAATTCATTTTTTGGGTGAAGGAAGCCAGAATACCCACAGAGAACCAATGTTCAGCAGTGGTATCTTTCGGATGTTCCTCCAACATACATGTAATATAAACAAGCAAGGCAGGCATTGGTTGCAACCACTGCAGTTGTGTAGCATCAATATACTTCACTCCTTAGTATAAACTGCACTACTGTAAAAAAATGTTCTCACTTGGGCAGCTGGGATCAAGGTTCTTGCCCATGCACACAACATCGATAACGCAGATCAAGATAACAATGGCCGTCCTCTGTGTGGAGAAATACAGGCAAAAGATCCCTTTGTAGTATTCCAGAAGAGCAAGACCACGCCTTTGAACCAAGGAAAGGTATTAAGGTAAGTTGAATAACTTGCTTGCCAATCCTTGTAAAATGAATAATATTGCATTTCAGCTCACTGTGAGAATCCAAGCTTCTGTGGATAGTTTTTCATATCCAGAAAAACAAGTAAATTCAGAGAAATTATCGCTTATTGGTGCCACAAGCAGAAGCAAACTGCATTCCAACACTTCATGCCTCAAGAGTCATTACTTAAAATTTTAGAGGAATAATTGTCTTCCATGTGGAAGCCAAGCCAAGTACACTATTTTTTATTTATTTATTTATGTTTAAGGTCACATATTTCTGCACAAATTATACCCATGTTAGAGGACTTCCAACTCAAGCATTGGTGACTAGGTTTTAGTTTACCAGTAAAACAGTTTACCACAGTACTGTGGGGTTCCTATGGGAGGAGGCAAGTACAAACCAGGGCCATAAAGAAAACCATTTTATTTTGCAATGTTGCTGAAACGTTTCTGAACAGGAATACAATATTCTGAAAATTTCTTACTTTTATCCAAAGAATCTGTAACAATGTCAGAATAGTTCAAAATCAAACTCGTCAAAGTTAGGAAATAGTTGTAAGAGCTGAAATAATTGAACAGCACATTTGATCCTGAAACTGTCCAGTTTCAAAAACAGACCAAAATGGACTCATTTTATCAAGATCCATTTTCACTAATTATCCCGAAATAGATAAAGTGGAAATTTATATATTTTTGTTGATGTTTAGGGTCACTTTCTGTATCTATGGCGAAACATGATCATAATATGGGTATTAGTCATGATTAGTCAATTGTTTATACTTACATGTAAAATGTGCATAAATCAAAACCAAAATAATCTTCCCTGGAAATACATTGATCCTGATATTAACTGGCTGAGGGCTAGATTATTTTTGATGGTCTAAATTTGTTAGTCAAAATTTGTTTTATTACAAATTATTGGTAAGTGCCAACAGGCACTCTCCAATAGTCTGTAATACAAGAAACTTCTATACACAAAATAGTATTTGCATTTAACTGAATAGGAAACATGAGCAAAGAAAATGTTAGCTTTTGCTCTGGTACCCTCATTTCTTTTATATTTATTTATATACTGGTGTTTAAGGTCACATACTTATGCACAATGACTAATCATGACTGTGACAATTTTACAGGTGGAGGAAGCCGGAGTACCCGGAGAGAACCACCAAGCCTCGACGAGCAACTGTCAGCTCCTCAACATTGTAACTCTGTTCAAGCTCCACCCAAGCAGGGCTACATCGGTTGAAAACATGTGCACCATCAACATACAGTACACCTTAGGACATGGCGTCATCGTGCCCCCATGCCAGCAAATGGGATAAAGTGCTTTGCCCAAGGACTCAACAGCACAGAAGTCAGAAAGTTTACCACTGAGCCACCATGCTCCCTGGTTTCTTTTAAAGCCCTGATAGTGGCTTCTAGCACTCAACCAGTTAGTTATATTATAGGCCAAGCCATTCCATTCAGTTTTGTAAATCCAATGTTGGTGTAGAGAAATAAAGATTTTCCCAAACTTGTTTACAACAGTAAACATCTGATTTCCTGGATGGGCTTCCATCCAGCACCATTTGAAAAACATAAACGTGAGATTGCAGTTTCTACTAGTAAAATACCATATTCTATCAGAACACATGTCTATAAATATTCATGTGTATATTTATATGGTTTATTCATTAACTCGTACACCATAGGCATTATGCTCATTGATGGAAATAGTACAATTTGTAAAATTGACACAGGTGTCAGTCTTTGCAATATATATATTGTATATTATGCATCTCTCTGAATAATATACAAATTCAGCCATTGAAAAAAAACTTCATTTAGCTTGTTCCATTAAGAGGTCATATGATATTGTTTCACTGAAGTTTTTTGAAAAATTTCAGAAAATTAATATTTATAATAATGAAATTTTGAGATTGTCTGCGTTGGGTAAAGGTTAACCCTTTGAACACTGATGCTGAAATATCAAAATGTTAGGCTGCAAATTTACCCCATAATGCAACAAGGAATGTAACTATTTATTTACTGGTGTATAAGGTACATTCTGGCTATTTCATGACAGCAGTATAGGGATGAAGTTAAGGCAATCATTTATACTTATACTGCACATTTTAGAGGATTTCCACCCCAGGCATTTGTTCCTAATTTACTACAAGTAAAGCAGAACTTGTTAACTGAATTGAAGAAGCCCTGCTCAACTTCTTAGTAGAGATAGGCAACACACTGAAAAACCAAAAGATACCAATATCATGGGGAAACCAAAAATCCAAAAGAAATCAATTGCTGAATACCGAATTGTAATTATGACTAAACTAATTTAAAGGGTCGGACCAATGCTGTGAAGATTAATTAAAATAATGCAAAAAACAAGACATGAACAAGAAAAGAATCATTTCATTCAGGAATCCATTTTACATTAGGCTATTAAAAGAAAATTCTTGTTTCTCAAGCACCACCTTTGTCATATCTCATCAACTTTTTTTACCTAGAGGTCTCTTCTATGACACTATTTTGCAATTGTAGGGCAAATATTCAACAGGCACTCTCCCATAAATTGTAACAAGGCAAACCCATGAAGACTAATTAATTTCACTTCTAAGATAATATGAAGCACATCCACAGAATATGACACCTTTGGGCCGGGATACCTGCTCTTCATATTAAAGCCCTGATAGTGGCTTTTAGCACTCTACCAGTTAACCAACTATACTTTGTTTGTCAGAGCTCACAGAGCTCTGTCAAACAAGATATAGTTGGTTAAAACTACATTATGGGAAATTTTCACTGCTGAAAACATTGGTTTGTCACATAATAGTGTAAGTAGTCAAATTTCTGATCCTAACTATTTTCAGAACTGTTTTGTGAATAAAGAAAAAAGCCTCTCACCCTCATCATAAAACTGAGGTAAAATTGCCTGAGAAACAAGAAATGTCTTTTATGGGCCTTTTCTGTGACAATCCTGACAAAAGATCATAATGTTAAAATTATGCAGCACAGAAAAATAATTATTGATAAATACAGTTTTCCATATTGTAATTACATGTGTTCTACTGATAAAATACTTTTCTTCTTATAAAAATACATGTTAAATATACAAATATTTTATAACATCAAAAACTTAATATTTATATTGTACAAAAAAAATAATTTCAGAAACTGGAAGGCACTTTTTTATTATAAACTGGAAGTGTGAAATAGGCCACTGCTTTCTATTTAATAGAATATATTTGTTTTTTCAATCAATAAAAAAGTTTGTTTTTTTTAGTGTTGATAGTTTTAATTCTACATATATTTTACTGGGCATATAAAATTCTGTTGAATACGACAAGTACTTGTCGCAGCAACAAAAATCCTGTTGCAAGTCTCTTGTGTCTTTACATTTATACATGTACATACTGCAAAAATCACAATAGACCTATTTGAACTGTCCCTAAAAGACCTGAATAATATTTTCTTCAAACCACAACAGAAGTTTTCAAATTTTTAACAATGTCCTGGAACTATATATATAAAACAGGATAAATTGCTACGTCTTCTGTACAAGTTGAGAGATTGCAATATTACACAAGTCTGAATTTAGTATCAAACTAAATTATAAGCTCTGGTACTTTTATTTGTAACCACAACTCTGAAGTGAATTAAAACTGATAACTGCCTTTCAGTAAACTCAAAATAACTTCATTTAGTGGGTTAAAAGCACAGAAATAGTTCTGGTTTTGCCATGTTTACACCTACAATTTATTGTAAGTAATTAATTTGGCTAGGAGTGACTGCCATACATCATAATGACTGGCTTTGCCTGTTTTGTTTTGTTTTTTTAGAAGTTGCAGACATTGTGTTTAAGCTCTTTATGGAATGCTTTGTAAAATATGTTGTAAAAGATACCGATATTTCTTGTTCTGTGGTTGCTGTTACTTGACAAAAGACAGTGACAATGCACATGGCTTCAAGATCCTGGGGAGAGTCATTTACAGATAAAGATGTCTTTAAATTGTAAAGATGACAGGCAAAGACATCTTTATCTGTAAATGACTCTTCCCAGGATCTTGAAGCCATGTGCATTGACACTCTCTTTTGTCAAAGTAACAGCAACCACAGAACAAGAAACATCAGTATCTTTTACAACATATTTTACAAAGCATTCCATAAAGAGCTTAAACACAATGTCTGCAACTGAAATGCGCCTTTTTCCTAAAAAGAATGTTTGTTATACTTTGCTGGGAATCTCTAGTCAAGGACAACTATAACAAGCATATGTCACAATGTGGCAAAATCCACCACCTGCAAAAAGAGAAGTGAATCAAAATGTTTATGAAACAAGAGGCCCCAGGGGCCTGAGGGCGCTCACCAGACAAGGTAGACTAAATATCAACCCAAGGAATTGATTTCAACAAGTTGCATCTGCGTCTCCTAAGAAAAGCTTATACCAAATATCCAAAGATTCTGACCAGTGGATCTAAAAATGAAAGTGTCAATGACACTGTAGCTCAACTTGTCAAGACAAAGACATGTACATGTATAGCATGTGACACAGCAATGACAAACATCTAGGTAATGACCTGATAACAAAGGTACATATAAAGTATTGTAACGGTCTGTACATAAATACTGACCGTTGCCTGTAACAAATGTATAGGTAAAGTATTGTAAAGGTAGGTGACAGTCAGATGCTAAACTAGAAAAAAATCTTTGATTCCCAGAGTGGGTCTGACTGAACCCCAAAATATTTGTTCTCATAGCACAGTGATAATAAAGGCACCCCAAAACACACTCATTCCTGTCCCAAGGTGAACACAAAGGTACCCAAGAAGTTTTGTGAAGATCAGTTCACAAATATGAGCTGTGTAGAAGTTGTGTACAAAAAACTGATTAGACCTAATTTCGGTACAAAATGGCCACTGGCAGCCATCTTGAATTTTGGACTGCACCCAGAAACACTCGTTCTCGTCCCAAGGTGATAACAGAGGTACCCAAGTTGTTTCGTGAAGATCGGTTCATAAATACAGCCTCTATCCCAAGCCGTATTGACATGTGCACTTACAGTGTATAAGTAGCACTGAATAAATCAAAGTTCATCTAATTTGCATAATTTCTGCACGAGAGAAAAAAACCCGTATTATATGTGATGTTTCCCATGGTACTAAACATTCACACAAAAAATTATTCAAATCAGCGCTTTCATATGGAAGTTCTGTGCAAAAATCTGATTGCACCAAATTTTGTACAAAATGGCTGCCATCGGCCATCTTGAATTTTGGACCGGACCCCAAAACACTTGTTCTCGTCCCACGGTGATAACAAAGGTACCCAAGGAGTTTCGTAAAGATCGGTTCATAAATACAGCCTCTAGCCCGAGCCGTATTGGCATTTGGACTTACAGTGCTGAAAGTAACACCAAAAAACATCAAAGTTAGTCTAATTTGCATAATTTACACACAAGAAAAAAACCTGTTTTATATGTGATGTATCCCATGGTACTAAACATTTATACAAAAAATTATTAAAATCAGAGCTTTCATATGGAAGTTCTGTACAAAAAACAGATTTCTGCATCGTCGGTACAAAATGGCGGCTGGCAGCCATCTTAAATTTCGGACCGCACCCAAAAACACTCGTTCTCGTCCCACGGTCATAACAAAGGTACCCAAGAAGTTTCGTAAAGATCAGTTCATAAATACGGCCTCCAGCACGAGCCGTATCCAATTGTTGACGGACAGATGGACGACGGGCCATGGCATAAGCTCAAATTTGGCTTCGCCAAAGTTGAGCTAAAAAAAGATTTTTAAAGAATATTCCTCATACTGAACGAAGTTATAATTCGGGCTCCCACAGGGAGCCCAAATATGAACCCAGGGACTTGGCTTTAACAAACTTGAATCTCACTGCCCTAAGGATACTGCATACCAAATAACAAAACATTCCAACTGTTGGGTCTGAAGAATATTTTTTAAGAAAATTCCTCATTTTGAACTAAGTTACAATTCGAGCTTCCACAGTGAGCCTAAATATGAACCTAGGGACATGGCTTGAATAAACTTCAATCTCACCCCCCTAAGAATGCTGCATACCAAATATCAAAACATTCCAATTGCTGGATCTGAAGAAGATTTTTGAAGAAAATTCCTCATTTTGAACTAAGTTATAATTTGGACTCCACAGTGAGCCCAAATAGGAACCCAGGGAGCTGATTTGAACAAACTTGAATCTCACCCCCTAAGCATGCTGCATACCCAATATCAAAAAGTTCTGCCTGCTGGATCTTAAGAAGAAAATTTTTAAAGAAATTTGCCTGAAATGCACTAAGTTCAAATTCAAGCTCCTATACTGAGCCCACAAATATGAACCCAGGGAGCCGATTTGAACAAACTTGAATCAGATCCACCCCACAATGTTGCATACCAAATATCAAAAGATTCTGCCTGCTGGATCTGGAGAAAAAGATTTTTAAAGAAATTTGCCTGAAATGCACTAAGTTCGAATTCGGGCTTCTATACTGAACCCAAATATGAATCCAGGGAGCCGATTTGAACAAATCAGATCCACCCCATAATGCTGTATACCAAATATCAAATGATTCTGCCCACTTGTGCTGGAGAAGAAGATTTTTTAGTAATTTCTCTAAGATACATAGGGTGCTATCAGAGTTATAACCCCTATGGAACCCCAAGTGGGCATGTCCATTTCATTTGAACAAACTTGAATTGACATATGGTAATGAACATCCATACCAAGTTTCGAGCAAATCGACCTAGCGGTTTCAGAGGAGAAGTCATTTGAAAAATGTTCATGACAGTGGACGAACGACAGATGACAGACGACAAGTGGTAAGTTTAGCTCCCTTTGGTGAGCTGAAAAAAACCAAGAGGGAAATGGGAGAAGGGGTAATGCCTGGAGTGCTTTGTTAGGACAATGCCTTCATTAACCCTGGACTATAAAACTATATATTTATAATTACACGCTTTAGCAGCATTTTTATTTCTTGAATATCCATGGCTTTTCAAGGCCTCCACACTTTCCAGCATTTCAAGGCCTTGAATGAACCTTAAATTCAAGACTATTCCTTGAATCCAAGGTCCCATTGGAACTTTGTATGGGTTCCACAAGAGTTTCACGGGAAATCAAAAATAAGTACATGTATGAACTGTGTTTAAGAATCTTGAAAGACTTCCCTAAAATCGAATAATGCAATGTGTACTTCCTAGTTTTTGCAGCTTTTTCAAAACATTTGATATAAATAAAGATATCGTAACAAAAAATATTTACAAAATCCTTTAAAAGTATAAAAATAGTATTATTAGGTGGAAATACAAAAATAGAAAATCATTCTGAGAAAGACAATGGATTATGGAATTCATAATTTATAAACTTCAGAGAATTAAAAAAAAACTATCAAAAATGGTAAGGAGTCCAAAAGCTTGTTATATTTTAATCTTGATAATAGTGGTCAGAAAAACTTAAATTTTACTAAAGTAATGTATGTATCTTGCAGGTGTTAACCTTTTAACTAACATATCCTCTACAGCCGTCTGCATAAGTTTAAAATTATGCAGTTAAAAAAAATATTTTTTTAATAAATTTCATCAAAATAGTGTCATGTGATCATCACTGGAATAAGCCCATCAAGCTCAATCTGATGAGGGCTCATTTGACATTGTTTTGTTGAAATTTTCTGAAAAATATGAATAACATATAATTAAAACTAGAGAATGTGTCATCTCAGGACGACATAAAAAGATGGAGTTGAAACTAGAAGTCTTGTGTTTGTATTGTGTACTATTTTGAGGTAATAGCATACTGAGTAAGTGTACTTTGTCCCTGTCAAACTGCACCATTAATATAACATGTAATGACGTAAATAGATATTGAAATTTGACTGTATATACAGAATAAAGAGAGTGGAGTACTACTTAATCACAGAGCCATATATTTGCTACTCAAAAAGTGTTTACAATTGTTCATAACAGCACAAGAAACACTTGGAGCTTTCATCACATGAACCATCAGGCATAACCTCGAGGTGAATGTAATGAAGGTTTGTGAGTGCTTCTTGTGTTTTGTCCTGAGAGGTTGTAAATAATTTCTAAGTGAAAAATCTATCCAAGACTCTTTAGTAGTAATCCTCCCTCCACAAACTGTAGTCTCACTATTTTCTTTCTGTTTGATTGGTTCAGTTCGTGAGTTCACTGCTGACCTCAGTAATAGCACATTATATTTTGAACTGAACAGAGTTTTTGTGTATTTCAGACTACTTCATTCTTTTGCAGTAAGGAGCGCATCAACTAAGGAGAATGTTTAGCGATAATTGTGACTGAACTTGTAGTTTCAACTATACTCTGTCACCTCATCATACAAAATACCAAAAATATCTGGTTGAATGTGTGAGGCTAGTTGCAGATACTTATTACTAATCACTAAACAGGACAACTCTCCTCATGCTATGGTCCTCATAGTACTTAGCCGAGAGAGTTTGGTGGCGAAATGCTGACTTGTAAAAACACTTTTATAAATGAACATATCATGATCAAATGAACATGAGAGAGATCATTTTTTTTAACTTGGGGTTTAATAACACTTTTGACAGCAAGAGCCACCTCGTGTCAAACAGTTTTTCCAGTGGAGGAAGCTGGAGTATCCAGAGAGAACCATGGAGCAGCATTAGCAACAGTCCGAAACCCCAATAAATCAACTCCTTACAAGCAGGGTTAGCATTGGTTGAAGTGCACCATAGATGTGCAGTATGACTCAGTACAGCGACACAGTGTACACACATGAGTAATTAGCATTAACTCCTTGCATTCGGCAGAGATTCCCCTTACGGAAGAATATTTTTTGACACAGAAATATGTATAATTTGGGTACATTTAATCATATTCCCCCCCACATCCCTGTAAACTAAATGAATCTTTGCACCAATGATTTATTGAGTTAATTGAGATGAATGTTTCATAAAATCTAGTCATGGCTGCTTAAAAGCAGCCATGACTAGATTTTATGAAAAATATCTTGAAAATACTCGGCGGGCTAAGAGTTAAGTGCTTTGCCGAACGACATAATACAGTTACCCCTGGCTGGATTTGAATCATGGACATTTGGGTTTAATGTCCAATGTCATAACCACTGAGGCACCAAACTCCTGATAGACCATCATTATCACTTTAATTGGCTGGGTGCAAGAAGCTCAAAATAATCAAAACTAATGGCACGACAATAAAAAGGCTTCAGTTGGACGAACTGAAGTGTTTGATCTCCATGGATTTGTCA
This sequence comes from Pictodentalium vernedei, assembly GCA_031216915.1. Taxonomy (NCBI): domain Eukaryota; kingdom Metazoa; phylum Mollusca; class Scaphopoda; order Dentaliida; family Dentaliidae; genus Pictodentalium; species Pictodentalium vernedei. The sequence continues at coordinate 288,823,563 of CM062288.1, forward strand.
TATTACAATTTTTGGTGGAGGTTTGTTAGTAGTCTCCAGTAAGTTGTAGTAAAACAAATCCACATGAACAAATTCTGACTGTGAAAGTTATTCTAGCACTCTGTCATCAAACAACATCTGAACCTCAATTATCAACAAAGACAGTTTTCATATGCACATTTGAAAAAAAGGGTAGATGTTTATTTATTATCCATCACATTTTTCTCAAGATATGTCTCTAAACAATGAAATTTAGAAGCCTCCAACTACATATTAGGGTGGAGCTAACTTATTACAGGTTGCTGTTCTACACCTTCAAGCTATTCTGGTGGGTTGGAGGCTCATTATATGATGAACATTGGTATGAAGAGAATATCCATATAACTGAATTTCAGAGAAAAAGGCACCCAACCATTAGATATTTGCAATAATGTGATGTTGAGCCCCAATGTAGACACCTTGGCAAATTTATTTATTTATTTATTGGTGGCTAAATGACACTTTTGACAGCCAGGCTCAGCTCATGTCAGAACCTTCATTGGCAAGTTTACAAGGTCAGTGGCTATAACGAGCTAAAAACGTTTTTTCATATGAGGGTGCACCCCTTCTGTTACTGAAAGAGTAAACCTTAGAATACATTACAGTTTGTTTGGACGAATGAGCAAGTGTAATTAGTAACTGATTCCACTCAACAACTTGGTTGAAAGCATATTGCCTGTTCAGAGAGAAAGTCAGTGTTTCTCAACATTACCTGTAAATCATATCATGAAAAGAAAATTTCATGAGTATTTGGGGATATTAGCATAATTCATCAATACTGTACCATGATTTAACAAATTTCCACTTCAAGGAATGGCAGGGGTGGATTTGTTCTGCAAATATCAGTTTAGCATAAGAATCAAGAAAAATCAGACAAGCAGACAAAGAAAGGTGAGCGATAATGAGACGGACAGCCAAATGGGTTGCACTAGCCTTGACTTGGGTGGTATTTTAGTTTCTGCTGTTTTATTACACATCAATTTAACTTTAAACCCTTGTATTTAATGTAATCGGCGGTATATGACATAAATGTTTCTGTATTCAACTAGTGATGTACAAGCAGGAACTTTTTTGACAGCACTGTTTATACTAGTTCCTTTCCCATTGAGTCATAAGTTATGCTTCGAACAGTTTCCAAATTTCGTTATAAAATTATTGATCATCTGCCACGTAGTGTGAAAATGAAAATGTCCAAAGCAAAATAAAGTCGGTTCACATAAAAATTAGTTAAACCAAAAATGGGATAATATTAAAAAACAACCATTTCCAATCACAATATTAACTCAGTCCCATCGCCGTCTCGTCTGCAGATCCCCATACATCTACATTGGTTAACTTTATTCTGGTAAATCTTCGGACATCCTGACATGCTTCGAACTTGTTTTAATAAAGTTTTTCTCAGCTGTTTTGCAAATCTGCCCAAATTTGTTCTATTTTCAGTCTGTAATAGCCACCAAATGGTTAGGCCGTGATGGACACCATGCGAAGAAAAACAGCGATACAAATTTCAACAAATGTTTCCAAAAAGAAAAGATAATGAATGTAATTTAGACTGTTCCCAAAACAAGGTTTTTTGATTTTTTATCGACCCATTTCATTACTACAGCGTCAAGCAAAACAAAAGGACTCTTCACCTTTGGGTTTAAACATCGGAATTAAAATTAATTCATTTTAAATAAATTTTAATGTACGGGATGTGTAATAAACACAGAAAGAAGGTGATTTGTGTTTGAATCAGTGGGTGTTTTACATATCTTGTTCGAATGGCATAGTCATTCCAATACATTATGTAAAAAAAAAAACCACCGATTCAACCACAAATCAGGTTCTGTCTAATTATGGCATCCTCTTAAACAAAATGGCAGCACAAAACATGCTCTAAACTGAAAATTGTTTCCGAGATTGTTGACCCCCCTCCCTCAACTCCCACCCCCCCCAACCCCTCCAAATATCTCCATTTTTGAAGAAGGCAAGCAAAACTTGTGTGGATGAAAAAAAAGGTTTAAAAACTCGAGACAATGGTTTGGAAAGATTTATAAAAAATTTATAGCAATGTTTTCAGATGCAAGACTTTCCCATCTTACAGTTTCCTTAAATAAGGTTGATAAACATGTGAAAAAAAATCCAAGTCCTTTCAAGCATTTTTGGGGTCCTTTATTTAATTAAATTGTTTGATCATCTCAAATATTTGTATGTATATATATGACTTAATAATTTCTATACCTGCATTCTGAACCAATAATACCAATGACAGAATCAATGTCAGGTATAGGTAATAATTTGGTGGCTAGAAACACAATTTAAAAAACATAAACATCCAAATACCACAGCCTGTACTTATATAGTTTGTCCAAATAAAGCTTAAAACATATCTTTATACATTTTTAAAGGACACATTCCATGGCTTTTTCCACCAAAGCCAGATATTCAAGCACCTTTATAGCCTTGGAAAATCAGATTTAACACGTTGATACTTTTGTGCATCTTATGACGAACAAAAGCAAACATGCTCATTGGTACTTTGTGGTCATTTGTTTTGTTATTATTTTTCGATTTTTTAAAGTTTTAACCTCAAATTCCTATTTTCTGCCGCATAGTTCTCAGTGACAACCGTTGAGCCAAATGTTATCGCAGCTTAAAATACTAATATAATCCTGCTATTAACACTTCTTGACTGGTTGAGTGCAAGAAGCCACTATCAGGGCTTTCAAAAAATGAGGACACTAGAGCAAAAGCCAACACTTTCCTTGTTTATATTTCATATTCAGTCAAACACAAATAATATTTTGTTTACATAAATGTGTATTATTAATAATTACACACAGACACTCTACAATAATTTGTAATACAACAAGTTTTGAATAACAGATTCAGACCGCCAAAAATAATCTAGCCCTCAGCAGATAATCACCAATGTTAAAAATATCTTGTTAATTGCATTTCTAACGGTTTGACGTCGCATTTTGAAAAATGTTGAAGAAACTGAATTCCCAGTGACGTTTGAACGTCAGGATAATGGGTTTAAAATTCAAACAATTTTAACTATTTACCCAATGAATCAGCTTTATCCACCCCCCCCCCCCCCCCCCCCCCCCCCCCCCCCTTGCCTACGCATAATTTACAAAATGAGCAGTAGAAAGAAAAATTATTTTTCCAAATATTTCAACAAAACAATATCATCTAACCCCCTCTTGGGAATGAACTCATCAGGCTTGTTTCAATCAGAGGTCGGTCACAGGATATGGTTGTGTTGAAATTTTGGAGAAAAATTTAAGAAACAATGTTTATGCTCCACAAAGTAGATCTGTTTCTCAGGCCATTTTTTCTAAAATTGCATGTGGGCAGGTGTTTTTTTTATTTTATTTTTGATTTTTGTAATTATTTCTTTGACATTAAAGTTCATGTTCTTGGTTTGTCTTATATTTTAGGCCTTGTAATCTACAGAATAGCATAGTTGGTGGGGTATTTCGTCCCCTTGAGTGCAAGAAGGCTTTGCAATGTATTCAAGGGACAAATTTATCAATTTTATTAACTTTGGTTGAATAAACCAGAAAAACCATTTAATTTTTTATTTTTTCAAGTTTGCATTTGTTATAAAAAGAGAGCACGTGGCAGTCAAAAGGACTATGTGGGAGGGCCCGAGAAACAGATTTTTAACTATTTTAGGCCTTAAAATAACAAATTGTGATATTGTGTGCAATAGTTAAAGGGTTTGAGCACCATCAAAAAAACTCACACAAACATTAATTAAAACCTCTAACATTCATGACACTAAAATGATCAAGATCTCTGAAAAATTGAAGTAATAAAAACAAATTAGTATTAACTAATTAATACACAATCATCATTATGACAAAACGAGGCACCAAATAATATTCTGTTTAAAAATGAAATCCCCAGAATACTAGGTATTTGCATATGTTCCCCCATCTTCTGCTTCCTCTTCTTTCATTGGGGGCGCTTTAGCTGCATGATCTATATCTGCATAAACACTCTCTTCTTCACGCTTTAAATTTGGTTTCTTCGTTACCGGTGGCTTGGCTTTCTTCCCTTTGGCTTTCTGAACTGGAAAATCCAGATCAGCATAGATCAAACCTTCAACATTTTTATCCTGAAATGAAAGACATCACCTGTACCATTCTCACAAAGAAACCTTTAATTAAATTTATTTATTTATTCATTGGTGTTCAACTCTTAACCTGCTGAGTGTTTTCTAGATATTTTTATCAAATCTAGTCATGGCTGAAAAGAAAGACATCAACTGTACTATTCTCACAAAGAAACCTTTAATCAAATTTACTTATTCACTGGTGTTCAGTTCTTAACCCGCTGATAATATTCTAGATATTTTTTATCAAATCTAGTCATGGCTGCTTTAAAACAGCCATGACCAGATTTGATGAAAAATTAATCTAACTGTAACACAAGAAATCATTGGTGAAAAAATGATAAATTTATGCCAATTTGTATATTTTTATACTTACCAATGGCCCAGACATAGCTGGTGCTAACTCTAAAATATGTAGGGCCAAACACAAATTTTGCCCCCCAATCCCCAAAATTTGTATGCAAAACTGAAAAATAGAAGTCCTAACTGGTCCTCCATACATTTACCCTCTGCGCATGCGCAGCTGTCAGGAAGTGACCGGAATTGGCGCCAACACCATTCATTGTAAAGAGAGTATTACATAATAATTCAGCGGGGAGGTGTGAGTGCCCACTCATGGGAGGGGCCCTTCCCGTCTGGGCCATTGGTAAGTATAAAAATATACAAATTAGTATACATTTATCATATTTTTACACAGTATTCCAATGGCCCAGACACAGGTGAATCGTAAATAGGTGGAGGGCTTAAGACTTCTGAAATAATTCCAATCCTGCAATCCATAATGAAGGAACTTAGAACAATTTGGAATTACATGTATTCTCTCTATACAGTAATAGATGAGACATATTCTAAACAAGGAGCCCAATAAAGTAATTCCTTAATGTAAGTATGAAGACAAGTTCCTAATTTTCCAAGGCTAGCCCAGACTAAGCCCCAAAAATCAGGATGGTGTATCTGAGAATAAGAGAAAATCTCCCACAAACATACGCCTTAAAATAACATTTCAGCTGTATGCAGGATATAAATACGGATAAAAACAGCATCCTTGAAACATACATACATTTTAAGCCAGATTATGGATAAAAACATCCTCCCCCTCTTTTTGAAGAAACCTTCAAAATAACAAAGGGGGAGAGCTCTGGAAACAATAGGAGCGGTACCCAACAACAATATAATTAATCGTCGCACACGCACTCAGGTATTAATTCAAGGTTAATAAATGGTACTTAACATTACTCAGAAGTTACGGCAAAAGCGACGATCCTGGAAATTACTATTGCACAGTAAATAGCATACACCGCAGACAATGTACACAGATACGTCGAAATCGGTGATATAAAAAATATAACATACACATATCTAATCAAGCCACACTGAACGATTCCTGTGGAGTACCAGTGGACCACAGTGTTTGATCAGTGGAAAGACAGTTTTTAAAACACTGTGACCCACCGTGGTCACGAGCGTTAAGGATTGGCTTAATTGCTTTTGCATGTCAATTTCTCTGCTGATTAATAAATACTGTCTTCTGAAGTCAACTGGCAAGACAACTGCGTTTGTTACCGGTAGTAGATAATTTATTTAAATTTAAATTGAAATTTTGGAGGAGGCAGACGGCGACTATTGCTGTGGTTTGAAATTGTAAATTGGGAATAGAACAGTCAGTTCCATTTGGTTATGTACAAAGTCCTCGTCACTTTCGAAACTAAACTGTTGTTTGTGTCATCGATTTGATGGAGGAAATAAATAAACCAGACTTGAGAAAAACAACTAATATTTGCGAAGTGCCCAATTTCACATTTTGTTTACAGCTGTAGGCCATGATGAACCATGCTTTTCTTGGGTTGGAAGTTGGGATGAAAAAGCCTCCTGCGTCACGAAAGTGCCCATGGCACACTGCTAATGATCGAAGTGATACGACTTTATGACATTGAGTCAGCTCGACCACCCATTCCCTTTCCCGTCTTACTCTTGTCGGGCTACACATTTAAAGATTCTTATATAAAAGGGATATAGTAAAAAGAAAATATAGTATTTTGAATGGATACCAAAAAGTATCTCACTCGTGACTGAAACTAATGATTATTTCACAGGGGGGGGGGGGGGGGGGGGAGGGTGTATGGGAAATATTTGTATACAGAAACAAATATCCTTCATCCAATTCTGTATGGGTTTGTACACACTTTTATACTCTTTTCATTTTTTGCATTTGCAGATTTTTCAACGTTCCTCTACATTGTTGTTATTTGTAATATCAATTGAAATAGCTAAGCATGTGTGTATGTAAAAATACGTGGGTGAATGTAAGGGAGATGCCGAATTAAAATATCTGCAAATGTGCCATTCTAAGAGAGAGTACACTCCAGTGGGAAAGAGATAGAGAGAGACAGATATACCTGATTGGGGGGGGGGGGGGGGGAGCGGGGGGGGGGAGAAAGTAAGAAAACGTGAAAGAAAATTAGTACACGAAAGTATGTGCATGTGGGCGTATGTCTACATATTACTCTTTTTGTGTGTGTGTGTGCGTGTTTCAAATGACACAATCATGTTTTAGAGGATTTTCAATGTTGGTTTCTGATCCCCCGCCGGGATTCGAACCCTCGGCAACACCGCCTGGCAATCAGGAGTCCAGCGCCTAAACCACTAGACCAGTGCATGCAAGTGTGTGTGTTGGTGTGCGTGCATGTGTTTTTGGTTTTTCGGGTTTGGGTTTTTTTGTTTTGTGGGTGGGGGAAAGTAAGTTGGAAAGTGGAAAGGAGACCCCAGACAACAAGGTCCGAAGTCAGTAACAGAATTTGAACTATCCAATGTAAGGCAAGATCTTCATCAGAAGAAAAAACGATACATTGGATTATGATGCATGACTAAAAATGCCTAAACACCCTAAGGGTGAGGACGTAACCCTGGGGATATACAGAAAAAACTTTCTGTATAACACGTTAAACTCCCAAGAAATTTTATATAAAAAATTAAAAAAAATAACCCAAAAAGCTTGAGAGTTTAACTGGGGGGGGGGGGGGGGGGGGGGGCAGGGGGGGGGATCAAGGGAGGTTAGGGAAGGAATACTTAACCAACAGTGGAAAATAATTATCAACAATGATGACGTCAGACCCATGTCCCGAAATGAGGGAACATGAACTAAATTTTATAAATATTATAAAATTACAGCCCTGAACATTTTCAAACCACCCTTTCTTCCTTCCTTCATCTAATTGTGTCCTTGGATCCACCAATTTAACCATTGATTTGTGTCTGGCATCATTATTAATTGAGATTTAAAAAGCACAAAATTCAGATTGTTGTTATCTGACAAGGGCCAAACAAAGAATGGTGTTGGCGCCAATTCCGGTCACTTCCTGACGTCTGCGCATAAATGTATGGAGGACCTGTTAGAACTTCTAATTTTGGGTTTTGCATGCAAATTTT